>BQNB010007061.1:0-85923 GCA_026074375.1 Tanacetum coccineum
TAGAGTTGGGAAGACGTTGTATATATAGGCTCCACATTTTCACTTCAGCCCCATAAAGGTTAGATGACCTGCTAAATAGAACCAAACATATACAAAACACCAAACTATTAGAAATAAGTGCAGGAATACCCCCTGCACTTTTAATCATCCACGAGACCACATAAAGTAGCCAATATTTCCAAGTGGCCGTTATCTCTTGGTGTATTAGACAGATCGGGTTTATCAAACCACATACGTTAACCTGTCCCCCCAGTATAGTATTGTTGACCAACGGTCAATGATGCTATACTTGAGTTGTGTAACTAACGTCGTATGAGGGACTTAAGTATCCCTCGGTGTACCTTACGTTCTGTGTCTTAACGGATCAGGTTTATCAAACTACATACGTCAACATGTCCCCTTAGTATAGTATTATTGACTAACGGTCAAAGATGCTATACTTAAATTGTGTACCTCATCGTTGGACCAAGGACTTACGAACCAGCCTTCTTACCTAGGCGTCCTACTAGCGTGTCTTTTATATCAAGGTGACAATTTATGTTGCTCTTCGTAGGTTTGGTTTTAATTCGTAATCTTACCTGCAATGAATCTTTTTAGAATTGAGTAGAAATTTTTACCTGTCCGGCGCATGGATATTGACTACGCGGAGTCATGTAATAATTTATCCACCCGGGAACACCATCCGAAGTAGATATCGACACACAGGCCACTTTTATTTTGTCTACGGGGTAGACATCGAGACAAAGGCCGCATTTAGTTTGTCTACAGGGTCCCACGACTGCCCGTGAGGCAAGTCGGAATAACGGACCGTAAAGTGATGTGAAATGATGTTATGAAATCTGTCAATAAGTGCAAAACTGCAAAAGAGATGTGAAATGATCTCATTTTAGCTCATGAAGGACCATCTGACACAAGAGATACCAAGATTGCAGCCTTGAGACTCAAGTTCAATGCTTTTAAATCACTTGAAAGTGAAAAAGTAAATGGAACTTTCACAAGGTTAAAATGCTTGCTAAATGACCTTGAAAATAATGGTGTTCCCATTCCTCAAGCAGAAGTCAATGCCACGTTTGTTAATAGTCTGCCAAGAAAATGGTTGAGCATGAATCAAACTCAGAGGGAAATGACTCTATTAAGAATGACAGTCTGGCTACTTTGTATGGGAAGTACAACTATGAGGAGGGTCTGATTGATCAAATCTATGAGTCAGAGGCACAAAGATTTACCATTCAGCCCTCAAGCTCAAAAGCCTTGATTTCTAACCATCAATTTCAGGATAGTGACTCAGATGTTAAAGAAGATCAGAGGACCAGCAACAAATTCATGGCTGACCTAAATGTTGAGTATCATGAAAGAGCTCTACTGGCAAACCAAAAGAGGTTTTATAAGAGGTCTGGCAGGGTTGGTTCAGCTAGGAAACCTTTGGACAAATCCAAAGAAACCTATTTTGCTTGTGGGAAACTTGGTTATTTTCAAAAAGACTGTCCCTCAAACAAAACTTCCACACCATCTTATCCATCCTCAAACAATTCCTTCAACAAATCCAAACCATACACACCATCCTTCAACCAAACATCTTCTCAAAACTCTGGTAATCATCAAAAGGATTACAAGGGAAAATACAAAGGACTCAAAGCTGAAATGGTTGTCCTAACCAAGAGGATCGATGATATGACCAAGGGAAAGAGTGAAAAGGGAAAGAAGGAAAAGGAAAAAAGTGAAAAGGGTTTGATAGCTGAGTCATTTGACTGGGATGATGAATCTGTCTCCTCAGATGATGAAGGAAGCACCAAGATCAAGGCATTTATGGCAATTACAGAAGATGAACCTTCAGTTGGAAAGGCTAATGCAAGATCAGGCCAATGGGTTGACATTACCATGAAAAATGTACACAGACTCTTGGCTATGACTGATGGTGATGAAAGGAAACATGTTTTAGACTATACTCATGTTGACCTTCACTATGTGAAGGATCAAAGGAAAAACTTGGTTAATAAATTTAATCTACTTAAACAAGAAATGTCCTTACATAAGTCTGAACTGTCTAACCTTAAAAACACTGTGTCCATTAATTGCTCTCTTCAAAATGAAGTCATTAGGGTTAACCTAAAGAATGAATCTCTGAAGGATGAGATCATTAACCTAAAAAAGGTCATTGAGAAATGTACTTATAGTAATGTAACACCCCCAGATTTACAACGCAACAGAATATCACTTTGGGGTGCTACTTCATAATACATGCACACGAATCACAGTAAACGACTTCAAAAGTGACGTTTATAAAACAAAATCACATTCGATTTATTTAAAAAGAAGATCAGAGTTACAAGGTCCCAAACTAGTTTAGAAATTATATTTCTAATGAGTCACAACACGACTCATTTCCTTAAAATTTCCTTTATTGAATGTACAAAATTTCACCAAGTCTGTGTCCTTCGATATCCGCACATCCATCCCATCCAAGCAAGCAAAAGCACTTAAACATGAGATACATGCTTAAAAACGTCAACACAATGGTTGAGTGAATTCATAGAGTTTTCAAGTAACAATTAGAACATATATTTGGTTCCACAAAACGTTTATAACCTTAGAACGCATTTCGGTTCCACCAAAACATGTATGACTTGCTAGCTAGGCAAGCCACACCACATTTCCAACTTTCATGAGCCCGTGTACCGAACCTTAACACTTTTATCATTATAGATAAGTAACTGACTGGGTAGTATGCCACCACCCCTAGACTCAATACATAATGTCCGTTATAAGGTGTTCACCATCAGATTCCGACCCCGGACAGAGTTGTCAAACCCAATAGATTTATTTAATGCATTCAGCGTTTACCTCCTCGGTAATTAACGGTCACACAGCAAAAGGCATATACTCATGGCAATGAAATTATATTATCATATAAAAAACACTTGTGTTCCATTTTCGCAAACAAACAACATCAAACACGTATAAAACTGCTTATGTTTAATTTATAAAACAAGCAACAACAAGTACGTATAAAACTACTTGTGTTCTACTTTTCAAAACAATAACAACAAGTGCGTATAAAAACGACATGTGTTCCCTTTTCAAAACATGCATGTATTTCCCTCGCGGGTTTATAAAATATTCAAAAACAGTTCAAAAGCGAGGCTATGAACTCACCTTGATCGAAAACCACGATCAATAATCAATAAATCACGAAACGTCACCGATAACGAACTCGACCGCGACCTATAATTATGTCACTCGGTCACAATATAATAAAGTACGATCGATTGATGTGTACATCCCAACGATAAAATTTATATAAACATACATGTGATGAGAAATCCTATTGCGCGTCCTAGACCTTAACACTTAGTATACTTTAGATACTATCTTCCGTTCAAACATAAGTTGTATCATTTTTATTAGAAACTTTCTATTTTCAGAAACTTTATATTTTTAGAAAGTTACTATTTTCAGAAAGTCCGACCATTTGGTCAAGTTAGCCCATAGAATATTTTATCTTCTATTTATAACCATCTATTATCGTCTCGCCATTTATATGGCACCCACGACGATACTTTTCCTTATATACTCACATGTACATATAATATATACTTTTTATAAAAGTTTCTATTTTTATAATCGTCCTCATTATTCAAAATTGCTATACCTAAAAATACCATGTTCGTAGTAATAATATTAATTACCATCTTTATAAACCTAAGAGCATCTCCAATGCAAGGTTTTTAAAAGACTTTTCACTATTCAAATAAGTCATTTGAATGACTTGACTCATTGTAACAAAGGCTTTACAAAAGACTTTTAAGAGAATGACTTGGTAAACACCAAGTCATTCTCATTAAATGATACAAGTCATTCTTATTAAATGAAGACTTGTTGAGGAGGGTTGCAAAGCTTTTAAAAAGCTTTATGCATTGGAGAAGCATTGAAAAGATGACTTCTTAAAAGATACATTCATTGAAAAATTAATTGTCATCAATGCATCAAGTCTTTAAAGACTTGATGCATTGTAGATGCTCTAACAAGTCTCATGTTTTACCCATTGACTTAATAAAGTCAATGTTTGACTTTTATAAATGTATATATACATAGTTTCCTTAAATTTGACCCGTCCAAAATGACCCATTAGATCATATTTTCACGACTCGGACTCTAAAGCAATTTGATGCGAAATGACGTTTCGGACAACTTTTTAGTTTTAGCCGAGACCCAAAACTCGACAGAAAATGACCAAAATGCCCTGCAAGTTTCTGCAGAAAACTAGTACCTTTTTAATATATTGCAGAATTTTATCTTCAGGTTTTGACCCGTTATGGTGCATTTTTCAAACTAACAAGCCTCGCGACAAAGTAAAACGACATTCCGAACAACTTTCGTGTTTCGCCGGAAGGCTAAAACGGTCTCGAAAGTGCTCAAATCGGACGTTTTCAATTCTGCCAACACCTATTAAAACTCTAATAGCTGTTTGGAAATTTGTAAGTTTTCAAATCTTGTTTTCGCCGTAACTTCTTCGTTATGAAAAGTTACAGAACGATCCACCTATCAAAACGTTCATTAGGACGACTCTATCATATTTTTAAATCAAAAATCAAATTTTATAAAATCTTAAACCTCGTAATTGGCGCCAGAGTTTCTGCTCAAAATTGAATGTTACCAAACGCGCCAAAAACTATTTTTGACCCAATAATCACTTCGCCACATGTTTAAAATAGCCTATACACGATATTCATATCGTTCAATCATCCAACGTCACAACGTAATCTAGTCTAGCGCAAGACCCATTCGGATTTCATCACATGCAATTATTCAAAATTGATCAAATCATGAAAATAATTATAATACTAGTATTGTAGGTCCAGCCCTAGATAGATCTTCAAGCCTGTTAAGGTTGTAGAGTACTTATGTAATCACAAGCAACTCTAAGAGAGACTCTAACAAATTAAACTATTGTTTACGCGGAATATAAACAACAGAGTTAAAGAAAAATTACTCAAACAATGATCCTCTATGGATCTTTTCTATTAACAATAAAAGTGTTTTTTTCGATCGTCTCCCCTTCATCTATGACCGTAGGTTTCTTAAATACTCATGAAACCCTAACAACCTGTTACCTAAGACTCGCTAAAGAGATAAGTATTATCACTTCCTAGGATATCTCATGCATATCCTTATCACTAACTAACTATACTATCAACTCGGAGTAAGCATAATACTACCAGGACTAATATTGTTCTACCAGCAGGAATAACTTTTGATCTGCCAGCACTAACTATAACATTATCCTTACCAGTAGGAACTACATACCTACCAGCAGGAACTTTTACTCTACCAGTAGGAACTACATACCTACTAGTAGTAACTCCCCCCCCCCCCCCCCACCCGTAACTATCTATTACAATATTCCTAACAATCCTCCCCTAAACTTGAATTTGACACAGTTAACTTCAAGTTTCTAGATAGATCTTTCTTTGAAAACTCCAGAGGATTGAACAGCAACATCTTGAAACCAACTCCATACTTCTTGAATCAGAAATCTGATTATAGCAGGTGAAAGTCTTTGCAGCAACATAAGGAAATTGACAGCATGAACACCAAAAGCAGCAACCTTCATAAACTCTGAATCAGCAACATGAAAACCATCAATTCAGGGTTACATACTATTCTCATCACATCCCATGGTGTGTTAACTCCGGGGAGAGGTGAATCATAGAAAATTAATGGATTTGATGTAGCCTTTACCAAGTAGCCATTAACTCTTGGGCTAGCTAACTCTTTGGTGGAATCATGACATCACCCTGGTGAATTAATAACCAGTCCAATTCTTAGAACATGAATCATTGGTGAATTGGAATACCCTAATGATTTTTGGCAAATCATCACAGCCATAAACGGATTTTATAAGCCTTTACCACATAGCCGTTTGCTTGTGGGCTAGACAATCCTTGGGACCCAGAAAGGGTTACTCCCATGGTGGATTGCAAACCATCTCAACTTATTGGTACTTGAAACATCAGTCAGTTGAGTGACCCTATGATTTGAAGCAAACCATTAAAGCTATATCAATTCATTCTGGTCAAAAGACCTGGGAATTGAAACCATATCTCAATTAATTCTAGCCTGATAGGCCTGGTAATTGAGAACCAAAATTCAATTAATTCTAGCCTTAAAGGCCTGGCAATTGAGAACCATAGGGTGTTGCACCAAAAATATGTCCTTGAAAAATTGTGCCAGAAAACCATGTTCCCAAATTTGATCACATAAAACAGGTTGAATCATTAAGAGCTTGGGCAACACTACTTGGTTCAAGTTAGGATAAAAAACAAGCAAACAGACAATGTAAATAGTCTGTGTGATTATTCCTTTGTTGATCATGAACATAGCTGACAAATGTACTTTCACCAAATTTGGACTTCTTCAATGTTCCTCTTGTCTGAACTGGTGAAGTGAGATCTCCAAGAATCTGTGATTGAGGATGAATGGTGTTCACCCTCTTAGTGGGAACAGGATCAACAGCTACAATGGGTGCTAAGTTGGTGACAGTACCACCAAAATCAGCATCATATGAAGAGGAAGAGAAAATGCCAGTACTAGGATGGTGGTATATGTCCTCCATCTCTGAAGATGAGGATATGGAATTTGCAAGGTCAGAAGGAGAGGGAAATCTTGTAGAATGTTCACTTGAGCCCAATGAGTGACCAGGAGGAAGTGATGTTTCATCAGCATGAACAGGTTCGATAACAGTAGGAAATGGTTCAGCAGAACCAGCAGAAATACTAGCAGCAGGATCAATACTACCAGCAGAAATGCTAGCAGCAGGATCAATACTACCAGCAGGAACCATATCAGCTTGTCTCAAATGTTCCTCTGTGTCTTTTGAAAAACCAAAACCATACTTCTCAGCTGTATCTTTGGCTTCATGTTCTTGTCTTTGAAGCCTAGCAAGTTCTTCTGCATAGTCTGAATTACTCTCCACCATTTCAGAAGCTTCATGAACCTTAGGACCTGAAAAGCGGTTAGAAGGAAAAGAAGGAACAACAATTACTTGTTCATCACACTCCGAATCTGAATCATCTTGTGTACCTGCATGTATGTGAGGATCTTGTGTACCTGCAGGTTGATTAGATTTGAAACGAGTATAACCTAAAGAATCAGTCAAATAGTCAAGGTCAAAGTACCACTCTTGACCCAAGCCCTGAACATTAGGTTTATCTTCAAGATATCTCAGATTAAGTGTTTCTTCTATCTTTTTGCTGGATAAATTGTAGACCCTATAAGCCTTACTATGAGCAGCATACCCAACAATAAAACCTTCATCAGCTTTTCCCTCAAATTTTCCCAAGTGGTCACTGGTGTTAAGGATAGTCACATGACACCCAAAAGGTTTAAGGTGACTGATGTTGGGAACTTTCCCAGACAATAGTTCATAGGGTGTTTTGTTATGGGGACGAGTCACTAGAACCCTGTTCAAAACATAACAAGCAGTACTAACTGCTTCTGTCCAAAACATGGTAGGTAACTTAGAGTCAGCAAGCATAGTTCTTGCTGCCTCTATAAGGGTTCTATTCTTTCTTTCAGCAACCCCATTTTGTTGTGGGGTTCTGGCATTACTATAATCCCTTTTAATCCCCTTTGACCCACAGAGTTCAATTAATTTAGAATTTTTAAACTCTGTCCCATTGTCACACCTTATAGCTTTAACCTTTTTATTTAACTGGTTTTCAATAAAAGTAATAAAGTCCTTAAGGATATAATAGGTCTCATCCTTAGTCCCCAAAAAGAAAACCCAACTAAACCTGCTTAAGTCATCAGTAACCACCAGGGAGTAGTACTTGTGATCAATGCTTCTGATGGAAGTAGGACCAAAAAGATCCATGTGAAGTAACTGGAGAGGCTCAGAAATGGTGCTCACAGCTGTGATGGCCTTGTAAGAAGCCTTGTGTTGCTTTCCTTTGTTGCAGGCAACACAGTTGTGATCATTTGTGAAGAGTTTGGAGGGAAGCCCATTGACTAATCCATGCTTTGCCAGCTTGTTGATGTTTTTGAAATTCACATGAGCCATCCTTCTATGCCATTTTGTAGACTCATCAGAGGATGCTTTTGCCAGCAAACAGGTGATATCTCTTTCAGGTTGGATTTCAGTCAAATTGAAGCTGTAGAGATTGTGCCTTCTTGGAACTCTAAGAACCACCTGACTATTCTCAGGTAGTTGGAATTCCTTTGTGAGAACAAGGCACTCTGTATCAGTGAAAAGGACTTTGTTCTTTTTATCACAAATTTGTGATACAGAGAACAAATTAAAGTTTTGAAGCTCTTCCACATAATAAACATTTTCAAAATTCAGTTTGGAAGTCCTTATAGTGCCTTTTCCAGTGATTTTGCCATCTCCACCTCCAAAAGTTACAGTACCTCCTATAATCTTCACAAAGTCATCCAATTTCTCCTTATTACCTGTCATGCTTCTTGAACAACCACTATCTACAATTCCTAAATCTTTATTCTTATGAGGATTGTCCTACAAATTAAACAATACAACAACAACATTAGAATACATGGGAGACCCAAGTCATTACTGACTTGGACCTGCCTTGTGGATCATTTAAGAGTTAAACCATGTAGATTGATGAGATCCACCATTGTTCTTGGATCCCCACTGCATATATGGCCTTTTAATTTTCCAAGAACAACCTGCTGAGGTCTTAACAGCAGTTCCCCATCTTCCCTCATCCATGTACAGTTGGTTATAACAGCCAGGCCTTCTAAAATGTTGAAAATAATGGCTTGTTGGTCTGGTCATAGGTCTAGCAGCATGATTTCTCCAACCAGCAGAAAATGGCCTACCAGCAGAAACAGATGCTGGTCTATTCCTACTACCAGCAGGAAAAGCACTACCAGCAGAAACAGATGCTGGTGGATTCCTACTACCAGCAGGAACATATGCTGCTCTAGGAACAAATGAGGGAATATTTGCTACATTATGCCACATAGGTTTATTATACAATCCCAACTGTTGCTCATAAAAATCACAATCTTTAATCAAATGAAATTTACTACCACAAACAAAGCATGTCTTAGAACCAAAAGAATTGTTTTTACAATGACTCCTATTGTTTATTCCACTCTTATTACATATATTCCTAGGAGTTTTTACATTCTCCTTAAAAGAAAAACTAGGATCATCAATGGTGGAACTTGGTTTTTGGTCAGCAGTCTTTGACACTGTCTTGAAATCAACTGAACTAGAGGCAGAGGCTAAGTGTTCATTGGTCTTGGAGCTTGAGGACTTGACACTTGAAACACAGGATGCAAAGCCAGTGGTCTCTGAGTCTGAGGACTTGTCACTGTTATCACAAGAGACAAAGTCATTAGATACAGAGTTAGTTTCAAAATAATTATTGGACTTTGAACCATAGGTAACCTGTGTATCATCAAGGTCAGGCTTGTTGGAAGGAGGCATGAATGTTCCTGTTATAGGTGAAGGAACAGCATGCATTCCAACAGCTTTGACAAACCTGTCATAGAGAGGTTTCCCTTCTACATCCTCAGGTGTGGTGTCAAAGATGCTAGGGGCAGAGGGATCAAACACCTCATCTGATCCAAAAGTTTCTCCAAATCCTAAACCAAATTTTGATCTAGAGGACATGGAGCTATTGATCAGTTTGTCCAGGTTTTTGGAAGACTCCTTCCATTTGTCAAACCTTGCCTTAGACTCCTCAAGTTTAACCTGATCATTCAGTTTTTCAAGTTTAACCTGATCATTCAGTTTTTTAGTATATTTTAACATGTTTGTAGTGTTTTCTAAATCAGCAGTTAATATTCTAATTCTTTCTTCTAATGCTAGATGATTGCTTTGGTACCATGCCTTCTGTTGTTCTAAGGTTTGTAATGTATTTTTATATGCTTGAACCTGGATATAACAATCTTTATATTGAACTTCTAAATTATCAAAATCCTTTTTAAGTTCTGCATATTTATGTTCACAACCAAAAGGGCAAGTATGTACCTGAGAAGATAAACCCATAAGAGCAAATTCAGCAGCAGCATCAGAAACATCACCAGAAGCATCACCAGCAGCATCATCATCATCTCCAGCAATCATCCCATATACTTGTGCAGCACCTTTTTCCTCATCTTCACCTTCATGGTCTGACCAGTTTAACATTGAATCAACAGACAACAAGGCCTTGGGTTCTTCAGACTTATCCAGCTCCTTAAGTTTGAATGCAGAGTACCTTGCTTTAGAATCCAACTGCTTCCCTGTACATTCCCTAGCAAAGTGACCCAACTCTGAACACTTATAGCATTTGACCTTCTTCTTGTCAAACCTAGCAGCATCCCTGTTATTAAACTTCATCTTTCTTCCAGCTTTCTTTTCAAATCTGTTAATTCTAACAGAAAGCATTGCCATTTGCCATTTGATGTCTAATTCCTCCAAATCCAATTTTCCAATCTGATCAAAATCCTCATAAGTGATCTGCTGTTGTGGATCACTTTTAGCAACAAAGGAATGGAGGACACTTTCAATCAAATTGCTAGAAGTATCAGCACTTGATGAAGCAGTGGTAAAAGTGATTGAAGGTGATTGATTTTGTGAATCAGCATATGACATCTTTGAATTAGTGCTAGCAGCACTAATAAAGGCTGAATGGGTAGGAGCAGAAGTACCTCTTGAATCATAACTTGAGCCACCCTTCACATCAATTTCAAGGGTCCTAAGCTTGTTGTACAGATCATCAAAGCTTAGATAATCAAGACCACCCTTTGTTTTAAGAGTGATAGCCACCTGTGACCAAGAAGGTGGAAGTGCTCTGAGAAACTTCATGTTACAATCTTCTTTGTCTGGCTTAGCTTGCATCTGATTAAGTTGACTTAATATTTTTTGAAACCTGTCATAGCCCTTATGTAGACCCTCTGATTCAGATACCTTAAATTCTGAAAACTCCTGCTTCAGCATAGATTTCCACATTTTCTTGGACTCATCATTACCTCCAAACCTGGCTTTGACAGCCAACCAGATGTCCCTTGCATCATCTAGATGATGAAAATCAGCCATGTGATCCTCAGGAAGAGACTGAAGCAATATTGTTCTTGCTTTTGTCTCTCTTTGAACAGTAATGTGTTCCTCAACAGAAACAGGAGGAAGTATCATAATATTTCCTTTTAGATCTCTTCCTGTCTTTTTCCGGCTGTTTCTATTTAGAACAATGTTCCACAAGTTGTGATCACTGTTCATTATCCAGTACTCCATCTTCACGGACTACGTCTCATATTCATCCTTCTTTAAGTAAGGAAATTTTGCATTATTGTTTGAGACAGTGGTTGTGTGATATTGTTGGAATTGCTGCTGAGACTGTGTGTTTTGAGAGGTTTGAGAGTTTGGAGATTCAAATGCTGGTTCAGAGGTTGACACAGAGAACACAGGTTCAGATGTTGATGGGAAAGAGAATGTTTATGATGGTGATGGCATAGAGAATGTTGGTAAAGGAATTGGTGAAGTCATTGTGAAGTTTTATGAGTGAGAATAGTAAACTTTCTTTAACAGAGGCTCTCTAACCAGGCTCTGATACCACTAGTAGGTCCAGCCTTAGATAGATCTTCAAGCCTGTTAAGATTGTAGAGTACTTATGTAATCACAAGCAACTCTAAGAGAGACTCTAACAAATTAAACTATTGTTTACGTAGAATATAAACAACAAAGTTAAAGAAGAAGAATTACTCAAACAATGATCCTCTATGGATCTTTTCTATTAACAATAAAAGTGTTTTTTTCGATCGTCTCTCTTCATCTATGGTCGTAGGTTTCTTAAAATACCCATGAAACCCTAACAACCTGTTACATAAGACTCGCTAAAGAGATAAGTATTATCACTTCCTAGGATATCTCATGCATATCCTTATCACTAACTAACTATACTATCAACTCGGAGTAAGCATAATACTACCAAGACTCTGAATCTGCCACTCACTCTCTTTCGGGAAAATATTGTTCTACCAGCAGGAATAACTTTTGATCTGCCAGCACTAACTGTAACATTATCCTTACCAGTAGGAACTACATACCTACTAGCATGAACTTTTACTCTACCAGTAGGAACTACATACCTACTAGTAGTAACTATCTATTACAATATTCCTAACATTTCCTCTTTAAATGAAGGATCTACAAACTGCTTTCCATGAAGTTTTGGACAAATCTGAAGCATATTTCTGAAAGTATCCAGATCAAAAGAATATCTCTTTGTGTTCAGCTTGAATATGGAGGAATGCTTGTAGTAAGAGGCAGTAGTCTAAAATTCATGCATGTAGATAGCAGGGACACTTGCAGTGATCAAGAAGGCTTGATAAAAAGGAGTGAGAGAAAGAACATCCAAAGAAACTTGAAATGTGGGTTCCTTGGGCTTGAATGTGGTGCTCAATCTGTAGTTACAACTTTCAATCTTTATACGTTGTTCGCATGGAACAAGAGCATCGTCAAGGGCTTGTTGTTGTTCTTTTGTGATACTCATGATTCTGCTAAGAAAGAGTCGATACAGTTTATATATAAACAAGTTTATATAAGACACTATATATAGAGACCCTTTTTAGGATTTGGCACTTAAGGCATGTAAAACATTTAGAGATCTAATCATGGAAAGAGTGAACTTATATTGGGTTAGTTGAGTTAATCCAATTTTAACTTGATTAGATTCCTAAGATAATCAATTTTAAATTTGCTACCTAACACAAGTTTTAAGTCACCTTCTGGTTAGAATCTAAGTGTTTATGATAATTAGCCTTTTGTATCCAATAAGCATGATTGAATATGGTTGTTTAAGTGAAAGCTGCGAATTAGGTCACAATTGAGAACTGCGAATTCAGACATAGTTGGAAATTACGAATTCGGATACTAAAGGATATTGCGAATTCGGACCCTAAACCAAACTACGAATTTGGACCCGAAACCAAACTGCGAATTCAGACCTTAAATCAAATTGCGAATTCGGACCCTAAACCAAGCTGCGAATTCGGACACTAAAGGCATAATGCGAATTCGGACACTAAATGCACATTGCGAATTCGGGTATAACTGACATCTGCGAATTCGGACACTATATAAAACTGCCAATTCGTTCATAACTGTAAACTGCGAAGTCGGGGACAACTAAAACTGCGAATTCGGAAAGGTCTATAATTTTTGACCTTTAATTCGAGTTTTCAAGTGTTTTTCCACCTCAAAATTCAATCATTTAGCATTTTAGTATACCTAAGAACATTATTAGCAACTTACAAACACATATTTAATAAAAATCATTCAAACGAGCATCTCATTTCATGAAAATCATTCGCATCAAGAACAAACATACAATATATGAATATTTAAGCAGACACTCATTCAATAAAACATTTGATATGTTTTAGACACTAAACCCACAAACTTTCCTTACTCAAACTCAAAAACACATATTTTCGACATATAGAATCAATCAAATCATACACATACGATATCTTTATTAAAAACTGAATTACACGAGTCTTTAACACCCTCAAATGAACAAAACCCCTCAACTAATTAGCATTTTCATTCAGTTTTAATTTTGTAGAACCCTAATTTGAATTTTAGGGTTTTTCGAAATTAAACCTTATAAAAACGTAATTCCTTCGAGATGTGATATCATAAGGGTATAAGGAACACATTTTTAATTATACCTTAGGCACGAAATGGTCTAGAGATCGAGTAGAGGGAGGTGACGATCGTGAGAGGGTTTTAGGAGGAAATGAATAGGTGTAGTGTGTGTGTTTGATCGTGGAAAAAGGATGGGGTGGGAGTGTTATAAAACTAATTTAGTTTTTGACACTTTTACCCCTTAAACTTTGAGATCTTTTCCATTTTTAGATAGGAGATTGTATAGTCATAAAAAAAAGTAGCACAATGGCACAATTAGTCCATTTAGTTTTAACTAATATACCTAACAACTTAAACTTACACATATTCTCACTCAAGGCATAAACAATTAACATTTAACGCACACTTAAGCTAAACTTAATTAACTTCCCTTGAACAAATGGTATTCCGTTATAGTTTAAAAACCTTTATTCCTTTTATTAAATGTCTTTCTGAAGAAGATATTTGACATTATCTCCCCCTCAAATAATGACTCAATTTCTATTTAAAGAGCTGTAGTCGTTGTTTGAGAAATCAAATGTCTTTGAAAAGCGTTTCCTGATGAAGCAATGTTTTTATTATGAAAAAAAACACCCATTAGAAATAAGATTTCTCTTATTTTTACACATAAGCGCACTGACACGTACACTTATGGCTATATAGGAAGCACGGGTTGTGTTGCAAAGTAAACACAAGCCTTTACATGATCATAAAGTAGACCATGCCCGAGAATAAATTCCCATTGTAAGGTCAAGTTTCCTTTTTGACAGAATACTTGCCTATAAGATGATGACCGGGTTGCTATCTGAAATAATAGCAAGCCATATTTGGCATGTTTTGAAAACTTTAGAACTTCTGCTCGAACTTCATTTACAGCCTCGTATAATTATTAAATGACATTTCTAACAACGTAAATGTTATAGATTTTCAGAAGACATGCCATTATTACTTCTTTTTATATTTTTCTCATTTTTGAATTTTTTTTCTTTGGTTTTATGAATTTTATATTTTTGTATTTTGTTTTTATAAAAATTTCCTAAAAAATGAAAAATATTTTTGGTTTTTATGGTTTTAATATATATACATATGTTACAGGATATTTGAATAGGCACCACCACTATTCATCAACTTCATCTGCCAATTGTTTCAGAGTCTCCAGCATAAAACTCCGCATTTCCAGCTTGTTGATAAGAAATTCAATTCTTTCTCTTGCAAGGGCTTTTGTAAAGATGTCCGCCTGTTGATACTCCGTATTGACAAAGGAAAGTTTAATCACCCCATTCTCAACATGCTCCTTGATAAAGTGAAATCTGATGTCTATATGCTTCGACCTGGAATGTTGAACATTGTTGCAGCTTAAGGCAATAGCGCTTTTGTTATCACAGTACATTGGAATTTTATTGAATCCAAGGCCATAGTCGGTAAGCTGTGATCTCATCCAAAGAATTTGAGCACAACATCCCGACATAGCAATATATTCAGCTTCCGTACTGGATATCGCAGCGCTTTTCTGCCTTTTTGATGACCAGCTAACAAGTCTATCTCCCAGAAACTGCATACTACCAGATGTGCTACGGCGTGTATCTTGACAACCAGCATGATCCGCATCTGCAAATGCTGTTAGTGCAATTGAAGAATCCTTCGGATACCATAGTCCCTGATTGACGGTTCCTTTTAGATACCGAAAGATCCTTTTGACCGCATGTAAGTGTTTTTCTGTAGGTTGCGCCTGATATCGGGCACACATGCATATAGCAAATTGTAGGTCAGGTCTACTGGCTGTGAGATAAAGGAGGGTGCCAATCATGCCACGATAGTGTGACGGATCAACAGCTTTCCCTTCTTTATCCTCATCCAGTTTGGATTTCTCCACCATGGGAGTATCCACTGGGTCACAAGAGTCAAAACCGTATTTCTTTAAAGATTCAAGGGCATATTTTGACTGGTTAATAAAGATGCCTCTGGGATTTTGAGAAATCTATAGTTCTAAGAAAAATGAGATTTTGCCCATCATTGACATCTTAAATTTTGAACACATGATTTTAGAAAATAAGCCACAAAGTTCAGGTGTAGATGCAACAAAGATAATATCATCGACATATATTTGTACCATAAGTAATTCCTTACCTTCCCTATGAATGAACATAGTAGGATCCACTGAGCCTTTGGAGAAGTCTTGGGATATCAGGAACGAAGACAACATGTCATACCACGTGCGTGGAGCTTGTTTCAACCCATAAAGAGCTTTCTTTAGCTTGTACATGTGATTGGGATTATCTGGATCCACAAACCCATCCGGCTGGCTAACATAAACCTCTTCCCACAAATTACCATTTAGAAATGCAGTCTTCACATCTATTTGGTAGACGACCATGTTCATGTGAGCGACAAACGCGAGAAAAATCCTTATAGCCTTTAATCTTGCAACCGAAGCAAAAGACTCTTCAAAATCAATTCCTTCTTCTTAATGGTAACCATGAGCCACTAACCAAACCTTGTTCTTTAGAATACCTCCCAGTTCGTCTAGCTTCACTTTGTAGATCCACTTCAAAGTAATAACCATAACTTTATCTGGTCGGGATACAAGCTCCCATACTATAAGGTGTTCGAACTCATTGAGCTCTTCTTGCATTGCTTCGATCCAGCAGGATTGAGTCAAAGTATCTTTATACATCTTGGGTTTAACAGTCATGAGGAAAGCATCATAGTAATAGAAAAGAGCTTGCTCATGTAATTGTAGCCTTGTGGAAACTGGTCTCGCAAGTTCACCGATTATATTTTCAAGTGGATGATCCTTAGTCCATTTGCTATTGTGTTTAGAAATTTAGTAATCTGGATGCACAATTGTATAAATAGTATCCATTGATGAAGATTGATCAGAATGAACTTCTATAATTGGAATACCAAAGTACAGATCATTAGCCATATGTGTGACATCTAACTCATGATTGTCTTCTTCAACATCATCAGGAATGATAGGAGATTAAATTTTGGGTGTTGTTTGAGAGATACTTAGGGATGGTGCATCTAGATCAATCATTGTTGAGGAAGGTGAGCTGGTTGATGCAGCGGGTTCTGGAGCAACTACTTCATTAATTGGAGAAATGACTTCATGGGATGGGCAATCAACACTAGGTGGAGGAGTGAGTAATTCATCAAACAGCGGTTGAAATAAAATATCCCAATCATTTCTCGAAGGTGGTATAAACGGTGTTGAAGAAGGAGGGTTTGGCACGAGTCCTGAACTAATTGTCACAAGAGTCATTTCATAAAGTGCAGGTCCTGAACTGCTGTGTTTAGAAGCCATTGCTGTCAGCTCATCAAAATCTACATGAATTGTTTTGATGATTCATCTAGTACGTCGGTTGTAAATTCGTAATGCTTTCTTTGTAGGTTCATAGCGAATGAAAATACCAATATCAGCGTTTGGTTGTAACTTACCCAAGTTCTCACTATCATTTGTTGGATAACAGAGTGCACCAAATACATGGAAGAATGATAAGTCAGGAAGTTTGTCATGTAAAAGCTCATATGGTGTTTTGCCATGACGAAGACGTATGATGGATCAATTTTGGGTGTAACATGCGGTAGCAACTGCTTCTGCCCAAAAGAATAACAGAGCTTTTGCATCAATCAACATTGTGCAGGCAGCTTCAATTAGCGTATGATTACATCTTTCAACAACACCATTTTGTTGGGGAGAGCGAGCAACAGATGTTTCATGAGAGATTCCAACCTTCTCATAATATTCACGCAATGTTTGATTAACAAACTCAATTCCATTATCTGTTCTGATTCGTCAGGCAGGCACTTTAAGCATCACTTGGATCATCGTGAGAAACTTGATTATGAAATCTGAAGCTTCATCTTTTGATCTTAAGCACTTCACCCACGTAAATCGAGAGTAATCATCTATAATGAAGAGAATATACTTCTTTCCATTAACGCTTGTGACACGCATTGGTCTACAAAGATCCATGTGTAAAAGATAGAGTTTTTCTTGACTGGTGTCTTCAGATTTAGGCTTGTAGGGTTTCTTCTTGCTTTTACCCATTGCACAAGCAGAACACAGATGGTCCTTTTCAAATTTAAGCTTAGGGAGACCTCGAACAAGACTATGTCTAGCTAAATGATTGATAGTACCAAAGTTCAGATGAGACAAACGTCGGTGCCATAGCCAGGACTTAGTCTTTGAGGCATTTGACAAGAGACATATCGGAGAGGACGTCATCATATCTCCAACAGACATAGTATACAGATTGTTTCCTCGAGATCCAGTCATTAGATTAACTCCTTTTAGATTACGTATGAAGCAGGTGTGTTGACGAAAAGCAACTTCAAGGTTCGAATCACAGAATTGCCTAACAGAGAATAAGTTATGTCCAAGTCCTTCTACGTAGTAAACCCTTGAGATCTTAACATTCCCAATCTGATAATCACCATATCCCATAATCTTTTCCATGTGATCATTTCTGAATTTGACTGTACCTAAAAACTTATTGACTAAATTGGTGAGCTGAGAGCAATCTTCGGTCATATGCTTGGAGCAGCCGGAGTCTAAATACTAGAGAACAATTTGGACGACTTGCATTCATCAAGAGTGGAAGATGGAACATTGGAAACTATGGATCCCCGAGATTGACTGGGTTCCTTATTGTTAGCAGATACAGATTTAAGAATCTTAGGTTTGCTAACAGGAACATCAACTTTAGATTTCCTAGGTTTCCTTGAGTAAACCAATGTTGTTACATGCTTAGGAGTAACAGTTTTTAAAGCAGTTGGTTTCCTAGGGGGCACTTCAGCAGTTGTGGTAATCCTAGTTAAAGGGCACGCAGTTCCTACTATAGTGAAGGTCTGACCAGTAGGTCTCCAAATGTATCCAATATTTGTAAACACCTTTCTTGTTTGTTTCCAAACTTTTCTTTTTGAATTTTTCTTAATAGATTTAGATTTATTACGAGCATTCACATTATTGATAAAATCAAGAACACATAAATCATGATTATCAGAAAGTATGCATCCATTACACTAAACACATAGAGATTTAGAATTCGCATTAAGCTTTGAATGTTGCACATTTGTAGGTTTCTTTAGGTTCAACAACACTATTCTTATTTTTCAAACTAGATTTAACTGTCCTAGGGTGGGCTTCTACTTTATTCTTCAGAGTACTACTTGATGGTTGCTAAATCTTATCTTTCTTTGTATTGCCTGAAGGCTGTGATCCGCTAGCACTAGTAGATTGTTTTACTCCTATAGAAGACAACGCAGGTTTGTTAGAAACCAGGTTTTATGAAGATGTTGTTTTTGTGTTTCCTGAGGATGTGACTGGCACAATGAATCTAACTCTTTTGTCCGTATTCTTTGGGGTTACAGCCATTAAATTTTCACCAAAATTATTGATACTAGGGCAGGTTTTACTGATTATAGTAAGAAAGTCCTGAATTCATTTAGTATACCTACATGCAGAGTCTAAGGGATGATCTAAAGGATAATTAGCTTTAACATGTTTAACTAGATCCCTAAGAACTGCAGCTTCTTCTTGAGTGTGCTTAATGTAGGCAGAGTGAGCTGTCCTATTATTTAATAATTTTGGGGTTATTGGTTCCACATCAATCTTAAGCGTCATTGGATCAATAGAGTGTTTCATAACAGCATTATCAACTAGAGCTTTTCCTTTAAGTTTTCTTAAATCATCCCTGAGAGCTGTAATTACCAAAACTTTTTCCTGAAGACTAGCATTTAAATCAAAGATTTCCGCAGACTTTAGATTGACTTGATTAATTAAATCATCACATTATTATTTTAATCAAATATGAGTTGGTTTAATCGAGTCAGAAAGTTGCTTATAGGTCTGTTTCAAATGCTCATTCTCAACAATAAGCTTTGACACCCTATGATCCAATTCAATATTTATTGTTTCAATCTCCTCTAAGTCCTTTTTAATCTTATCCTCATTCACTTTTACACTTAGAGATTTAATTTTCTCTTTCAACTTCTTTATCACCGTGTATTTATTTTGGGACTGATCTTTCATTTCATTTAATTCAAAATATTGATCAAAACTTGGAGCACTTTGATTTGAAATAGAATTGTCCCTTTGAAAAATTTCCTGATTAAGTTGAGAATCAACTTCTAAAGAGATGAAATGTTTTTCAAGAGTGGTAAAACTTTTGAACAGTTTATCGTAAATCTTTTTTTCAACGAAATCCTTTTTGTTGAGAAGTCAGTCTTAAGTTTGAGACATTGTTTACATTTATGCACATTTACAGAAGTATTATCCACAAAAGAATTCATAATTATGCTCACTATATCTTTGCTAATGACTTGTTCCAAGAGTCGTTCATTTTCGTTCAAAACTTGATTCATTTTAACTTCAAATGTTTTAGACTCTAAACGATGTTGTTCCACAGCCTGTTCCATTTGATGAAATACATTTTGGACTTCAGAAAGTTCATCAATCAAAAATTGATCGAATGTATTAAATAAGTCCTTTAGAGCTTTTACAAATAGAATTATTTCATCCCTAAAACAAGCTTTTGTATGTTCGAACCCCCACGAGCCCTCAGTGATAGCTGTGGCCGTGGTTCTTTCTTTGACAACTACGTCAAAACCAGCAAGATGGTTTTTAAGTTTCTTCAAACTCGTATTAACCATGCTGACTTTAGGAAGTTCTTTTGGAACCTCAACTTTGGTGGGTCTACTAGAAGGAGTGAGATCTGAAGAATTCACAGAATTCTGAGACCAAAAGGCTTGTTCAGCAGATAATTTAGTTTGTGGAACAAATCGTGTTTCAAAATCTTAAGAAAGTTTATTAAGAACAGTATAATCGACTGGTGTAGTATTAACTTTCTTTTTTAACATCATAGTATCCTTTAAAAGCATTTTTGAACGACTTTCTTCAGCAAGCATTAGGGTCTCTTCTGAATCAGGAATCACAATAGCACTAGTTTTCTCAATGACATTACCATCATACAGCTTTGGTTCCAACTGTTGAGCTTTCTTCAAATAGAAAGGATTTTGAAAACCTAGAGCTTGTTTAGTGGTATGATCATAGAAAACTGAGGTTTCATCAACATGTGAACAGTTTGTGCAGATTGATCTCTTTTAAAAACAATATTATCGAGCAGTTTGATTCTCTTTTCTAAAGCAATCTCTCTATCGATGTTTCTAGATTCTTTTTTCTTAAAATCATTTTTGAGAAGAGAAACAGTTTGCATTAAAGTTTCCTTTTCTTTTAAATGTTCAGAAAGAGTTTGTTTAAGACGATCAATCTCTACAGACTGTGCACTTGTATCTGAAACGTTATCATTACTCTTTAAATCAACATTTTGTCCTTCTTTCAAAACTTTAACTTGTTCCTTATATCTTTCAAGCTCAGTAGTTAAAGCATCATTGATACTTTTATTGTCCAGATTTATCTTGGTAAAATTAACTACTTGGGTTTTTAGTTGTTCAATCACAGATAATATCAGTGCATCTTGTTGTGCAGAAGAGTTAGAATTCTGAACAACTGGTTGTTGTGATTCAATCACATACTGAGAATAAGGAATGATATTGCTATCACTGGTTATTTTAGTCTCTGACTAGTTCACAACACTCGATTGTTCATAAGACGGCATCGCCTATACAACTTGATTTATCATATTGTTATCCACATTATCAGGATTGTGCACCTCAACAAGAGCATCTGAACCATAATGAGATAAATTTTCTATGAGTGCAAATTTGGCAGTGTTGAGTTCCTCACAATCAGAGTCATATGCATCAAAATCATCGGCTTGATAAGCAGCATTGTGGGTAATGACAGTCTGAGTAGCTTGAGCATCCAGAATTCCTGAATCTACCAAAAATGCTAGCTCTTCCTCATGTAGGATCTGATCACTTGCTTGAGCTTAAACCAGCAACACTTTATCCTTGAACCATGAATCATCCCATTTTCTTTTAGGTTTAGTGCATTGTTTGGACATGTGTCCTTCCCCTTTACAATTGTAGCAAATAACAGTCTTTTGTTTGGCATAATTGCTCTCACTTGCTCCTGAAGTGTATGTCCTTGTAGTACCCACAGCAAAAGAAGTTTGTCTCCCCTGAACTGGTTGTATTGTCACTCTTCCATCAGTAATGGTAGCTTGTTGCCTAGGGTTTGATAAATTCCTCAATTGGTTGTTGGTAGTAGGATAGCGGGATGTGACGACAGATGTCAGAAATGACACCATATGATTGAGTGCATCAATGGGGTCGTCACCGTGCTTGAACACTGGAATCTCTAGACCTGAGTCTGGTTGGGAAAATTCAGGTTGTTGTTGTTGGTTAACTGTGGGTACATATTCTAATTGTGGGATGGATGGTTATGGAGTATAAACGTTGTGGTGAATTGAGGATTGATAATCATTGGACGGATAAGTGTGTAAAACCCCGTATTTAAGGTCACTACTTATTCTGAATTAATAATTATTCCTTAAATTTTAAATAATTCATTTTATTATTTTAGTCGGTTTTTATTAAAATCGTCATTAAATTCTTTCGCGAATTCTATATTTTATCTTTAATCGTTACCGATCGAGAAATCAACGGGACCTGTATTTTAATTGTGAAAATTATTAAATTTTTATTTAATATATTTTTCATTTAATTATTATTTAAATATATTTATTCGTGTCAGGCCGAACCAAATTTAAAATTTTGTTTTTATGAAATTAGCGAGTCGGGTTAAATTTTTAAAGTCGAGATTTAAATAATGTAGCGTTTAACAAAAATTGGGCCGAAGCCCCTTTTCTTTTGATTTATTTGGCAGCCATGCCCACATAATATTTTATAAACACTTCCCTTATTTTATAACCCAATCCCAAAATCTAATGCCCCTTAATTCTACAAACCAAACCCAAACTTTTTTTTATATATACACGGAAATATATTACACACTCTCATTCAGTTCCAACGATCAAAAATATAATACAGGTTCTCCCTTTTTCTTCTCTGTCAACCGAAAACATCACAAAGCCACCACATTTGATCTTTAATCCTCCACCAAAACCTCTCCTTTATATACCAAATTACTCCTAAAATTAACCTTAATCCTTTCCCATTAATAAAAACCTTCATGCAATAACTTTACAAGATTCTTGAAATTTTTGGGTTTTAATTTTATAGGGTTTTGATCCAATTAAATGTTAATGGAGTAACAAGGGTTGATTATTGAGTTTGTATGCAAGTTTTGGTTGAATAAAAAAATCAAGTTTTCGGGTTTCTTGCTCCTCTTTGTGATTCGGCCGAACACTAAACCCACAAGGGTTTAGTGTGTTTGATCATCCATCTCTTTTAATTGAATTGTAAGCTATTTTCTTCCCTTTTGAACTGATTTTTATAGTTATATAAAATTTTATAAATGCATGTTGATTTTTGTGAATTGGGAATCCATTAAATGTAATGCATGTATTGATTTTGGGTTTGGATGAAGTTTGAGGTGATCTAGTATGGGGATTAGGCTAGTTTTAGGATTTGCGAAGCTTGAATTGGTGTTGAAGAGGTCGAAAGATACCTATAGATTAGGGCAGAAAGTTTAGGCGTATAATCGGCTAATTTAGTGTGTTGTAAACTGAGATTTTAGTGTTTAGAATTGTAGAGGTCTTTCTAATGATCGTTTTGGTATAAAGGCCCTCACATTTCCAAATCTTTCAAGATTTGCGCTTCGACATTAGTTTCGCGGATGCTTTACTTTTGATGCCAAGATTTGCTCCCACGATTAAGAGTTTGCTCATGAACTAAAACAAATGCTTGGAATTAGCTAAGATACCATTGTAAACGAAAATTGCTCGGCGAATGCTATCTCAAAAAGCTTCCGAAAAGCTGAGATCCGGCAAAATTTCTTATTCCGTGTAAATTTCTAAGAAAGGATTATGCCACAGCCTTGCCGATCTTGGCGCAAGCATAAATCTTATGCCTCTTTCTATTTGGAAAAAGCTTTCTCTGCCTGATCTTACACCAACTCGGATGACTTTAGAGTTAGCGGACCGATCGATTACTCATCCTAAAGGACTCGCCGAAGATATTTTTGTCAAAGTTGGGAATTTCCATTTTCCTACCGACTTTGTTGTTGTCGATTTCGAAGCCGATCCTCGAGTTCCTCTCATACTTGGGAGATCCTTTTTGAGAACCAGCCGTGCTTTAATTGATGTATACGAAGGAGAGCTTGTTTTAAGGGACGGAAATGAACAAATAACTTTTCATGTCAATGGCACGTCAAAACATCCTCAAAAGCATAAAAACGAGTCAATTAAAATGGTTAATGACGCATGCAAGGATAGTTTTAAAAGGTTTACCGACGAACCCACTCAAGTTTGCCCACCTCCATCGGAAGATGTCAACAATGAAAAAGAAAAGCAGGAAGTGAAGAATCTCGCAGAGCCGACGGCTAAACGCCAATCTCGTATCACACCTTGTTTGAAGAATTTCAAAGTTATTTGCAAGGAGAGCATTTTTCATTCAAACAAACCACCTCAAGTTTCTTCGGTTTTTGCAATCACATCAACCTTGCCCAAGGATTCTCTCATAATGGGGGACGACCACCTTAGTACTTTTAGTACTGAGGAAATTGTCCCAATCCCAAGAGAATCTGAGGAAACATCCAGGAGTGATAGTAAGAATGATTTACCTTCATGTGATGATTTCTCTTCCATCGAAGTTCCACGTAATGATTCCGTAACTTTCTCTAACCCTCTTTTCGAATTTGATGTCAATTTCAATAACCCTCTTTTTGATGAAGAATTAGAGGATATCAAGTGCAAGGATTCTTATGATTCCAACCTTGATGAGTCGACTTTCCTAGTCACACCTCTTTCTGATTCTAACAAAGATGAGAGTCTTATTCCAAGAGACGACATTGAGTTTCTACTCCACAAAGATCCACCTTTCGAAGAGAATGATTTTGATTTGGAATATAAAATGAATGATGAGGCTGAGTGTTTCAATCCAGGAGGCGATAATGATGAGATTTGATGTCGTTTCCTAGTTAAATCAAATACCTACGTATATGAATGAGATAATTATTACTAGAAGGAGACGTATTATATCTTGAGAGTTGTCCTAGTTGAGGATACACCATAATCTTTCACCCGAAGTGTTTTTCGAATTATGAACCACAACCACTTAGAGATGAACCGATAATGCACCTTTGATAACTTTTTCTCCCCAGAGTGATCCTCTTCACCAGAGTTCATCGTGAACTGTATCACGATTCCTCCAGAATTGTAAAGGAGCACGAAGATTACATTCAATCGAATGTCGTTGCTATGCAGTAATTCATCTTCATCACCAGAAAATTCATAACAATCATCGTAGTCACTTCCCATATCTACTACTCGCATATGAGAAGATCGCATATATTTTCCCAGGACCAGATGATTCGATACCACCAGTATTGAAAGTGATTTTGACTCGGAAGAGGACATTATTGACAACTTGCTTAACAATGCCGGAACCACCGGATGTTGAGATTAGCTTAATTATTGAGACCAATGCACCCGTGATAAACAATTTTGATGAGCTTAATGAAGATGAATGTTTTGACCCAGGGGGAGGTGAGATTAATGTTGAAGTTGACGATTCCTTCACATTTGTCACTTGGATTTTTCTTCCATATCTCACTTATCCTGAGGTTTCTCCCTTACTTTCCTCCACGAAAAATGAGGACACCATTTTTGACCCCGGCATCTCCGCTTAGAGCCGGTGGCATCTCATCGGGATAGAACTTTCATGTGCTTTAATGTTTGTCCAAACATTTATGAAAGCCCGATTGAGATTTTTTTTCTTCCATTCACTCTCTCCAAGGACAAATAAATTTGGGGATCGAGTCAAGCTATGTGACTCGGTTACCAAAAACAAAGCGCTTCGTGGGAGGCACCCCATGCTTATCCATTTTTTATTTTCTTTATATCTTCTAATGTGTTGTGAGGAGGCTTGTACTCTTCTGATCTTTGTGTTTGTTGTTTGTTGTGATTGTTTGCAGGATGAACCCAAATTTTCTAAAGTCTCTCGTGTTCGATCATACATATCCTTTTCCAACATAGGTGGACGATTGTTAGCACCCGACAGAATTGCTTTGTCAGCAAGAGTCGTCATTGAGAAATTTGTATGTTGAAAGATTATTGTTTGATTTAGCGGTGATAGAAAGTAATTGTGTTTGTGGGTGTTGTCTTTTGTGTGTATTAGGTCTTGAAACTACACGGGATTTTACAATTCTTGACAAAACCGAGAAAACAATTGAGTGCTTCACGGGATTTTACAAGTCAAAGAAATAAACCGTATAATTTTGATTAAGCAATTTGAGTTTTAAGTTTATGTTGCAAATTCGGTTAATTACAAAATGTGAATGTCGGGGTGTTACTAAAGAAATTACATTAGGTACTTCTAAGTAATTGCGAATTCGGATGCTACTAAGAAATTGCGAATTCGGATGTTACTAAGAAATTGCAAATTCGGGTACTTCTAAGTAATTGCGAATTCGGGTGCTACTATCAACTACTAATTCGGGTGATACTGAGAATTGCAAATTTGGGTGATACTAAGCAACTGCTATTTCAGGTGATACTGAGAAATGCAAATTCGGGTGATACTAAGAATTGCAAATTCCGGTAGATACAGTAGAAACAGCAAATTCGGGATTTGTGACAACCGTGATTAATCATTTATGTTACCTATATAAATGGCTAAGGGTTCATTATATGTGTTTAAGTGATTGTGCTATGTGATTTTTATTGTGTGCTAAAGTGGATATAACATACTGCATTGCAATCATTTTTTAGAGTAAATGATTATCTAATTTTTGTGTGTATACGAGTTTAGGTGTTAAGTATTCCATTTTTTTCACGAGTGGTGTTATAATGGAAATAAAGACTGTTGCATCATATTCTACGTCAATTCTTGGGTTTTAAGAGTTAAACGTTTATAAGAAGTGTAAGTTATTGGAAAGGAAGCAGGTGAGTGAAATATGGAAGTTTGCAGTAAACATTCTATAAATAGAAAGTAAATTATGAAATGAAAAGTTATTTTTAGAAAGTTAGTAAGTAGCGTTTATGTAAAAAGGTTTACCCAAATTAGCTTAGGTTTTTATGAAAACTTAAGGTAATGAAGATAATTATGTAAAAAATAATAATTAAAAAAATATATATAAAAAAAGGAGAAAAAAATAAAAGAATTTTTTTAAGAATCTTAATTGTATAAGGAAACCAATAATTAAAAAGTCATATATATATTTTTTTATCCCTAAACCCTAAAACACTTTTTTCTCCCCTCTCTTGGGTGTGTTTGGTCGAAATTCATCAATGAGAAACCATCAAAAAATTTTGAAGAAAATTTAAGAGAAGGATCGTAAGGATTCACGGGTAAAAGGTTTAATCTATAATCCTTTTTATTTTAACTCTTTTAATTAAATCATGTAACAATTAATATGGTAGATCATTAGGGTTTTAAAAACTTCTGTAATTAAGTATGTATTAATCATGTTAGAGTGTTTAGGATTTAATTAGGATCATATTGGTGTAAATGGTTAGGGTTAGATCGCGTATAATTATGACTTAGAGTGACAGATTTTAGGTCTGTTTCACTGATGATATCATATGATTAGAAAACGTGTTTTGATATGATTCAAAAGCCTAAATTGAAGTTCAAAGAGTCTATTTTTCAAAAAGTCTGGCCTCGATTGATTTGGAGTTTTGTAAGTTAGATAAATATTGGTTACAAGAAAAGTTGTCAAAACCGTAAATACAGGTCAGAATTAGGTCATGTTTGGGAGGGTAAAACCTATACTTAAAAATAGAATTAAGCTTAGCCCTTCTACAGTAGTTAAGTTCCATATGTCTATTGATAATCCTGTGAAAATTAGCCTCTGAAAGCATGTCTAAGTATGGTAGTTAGAGTGATATATTTTGGTGTGCAATCAGATCTGAATTAGGACAGTTTTGAAGTTTGATTTTATTTGAGTTAGTTACACATGTAAGTAATACTTGGGAATCACAAGGTAGTTAATATACTCATAAATGAACATGTGTGATTTTTGGTATAAATTATGAAGGTCATTAAGTAAGGGTTTTGAGTACGTAAAGAGACACTAAAATTCTGCAATTCTGATTTAATTATAAGTAGCTAGTGTAAAGTGTTAATGAGATGGTTAAGGTTGGGCATGGTGTCGGGGTGACCCATGATGGTTAGCTAAACCCTTAGACATCCATCATATGTGTGTTACATGGACTAGAGCTTTTATCTTGGTCGCGTGTAACCGTGTTTATTTATTTGTATAGTTGCGTGTTGAGATTTAGAAGCTGCGTTTGAGTATTCAGGTGAGTTTCATAGTCTATCTTTTCACATTGCTTTTAAATTAGGATGGAAATGATGCAAACGAATTTGAAATGTTCTAATTTACTGTATTATGTGTCCTTTTATTATGAAGTGTAATGACTTACTTGGCTATTGTATGTTACGTGCTAAATGCTTATGTGTATTTGGATCGGGGGTAACGTTCCTACCCATGTGAAGTGATGGTTTTAATGGATCGGGGGTAACGTTCCTACCCAAGTGTTGATACTTGTTGGATCGAGGGACACATTCCGTTCCCATGCTCGTTATGGTTACATTTGCATGTTAGCTTGTATGATAGTACAGTAATTGTCCTGCCATGTTTGCATTAATCACAGTAATTGTTTACAAGCCTTGATTTTCGTGTCTTAAACCTATGACTCTCACCAACCTTTGTGTTGATGTTTTAAGCATCATTTTCAGGTAACCATCTTGAGGATGTTGAAGTTAGGAAGAGTGGCTAGTGAGACCGTAGGCTTGCATGCGGAGTCATTCTCCTAGAGATTTTATTTATGTCATTTGAATTGTTTGATACTTGGTTGTTATTTGATTGTTTAGACTCTTGGATTATGTTTCCTTGCGGTATGACTTTGCTATCGTAATGCAAGACTCCTTTATCTTGTGTTAGATATTGTCATGACACATTGTGTCTCATTTGTTTATCTATTTCATTTAGTTCTCTCTATTGTTGACACCATTGTGTTGTGATGATATCCATGATGTTACACCTCGTGTTTTCGCCTAGGCGAGGTGTGACAGATTGGTATCAAAGCCAATGTTTATAGAGAAGTAGGTGGTTGAGCCTAGACTATAACCTAAGGGTCCTTCATGTAGATGCATTATGCTTATGAAGTTCAAATGCTATAACTGCTATGTATCCTCCTCTATTTTTACATAGACTTATAAATCTCGTAATTTGCTAAGATTAATTTTAGTTATTTTGGCCTACCATTATCTGATATATATTATAACCTTTCTTGATTACTTTAGCTGATGTTTTTTTTCCCACGAGTAGAAGTCCTCGTTGGGGAACCATTTTCCCAACTGGACTTAAGCGTTATAAGGAGCCTCTTGTGGAACCGAAGGAGATAGGATAGTTGATCGTTTGTCGGATGCATGTAGTAGGGCTAGACCCGCGGAGTCGGGTGATTCTTGCGGAGGCAAAGTTAAACCCAAGCGAGGCCCAGCATAAGTTTATCCCGTCCTTTACCTCGTCAGTTAGTTATTATTATGTCTTTGGATATTTTGTATTTGGGAGTCGTTGTCGAGACCTTTCCTCCTTATGTTGTTTCGATTTTATTTTTGATATAACGTAAGTAGGTTTATTTGATGGAGCATCCATTAAGTGTTAATTGAGTGGATTAAGATGTGCAATGTGGTATATGTGCTTATATGTGAATTATGATTAATATGAGTAGTCTTGGAAGTAAGCACACGTGTGAAATGAGACACTTATAATTATGGTGGCCAACATAATTATAAAGGCATCACACACGTAGACTTATGACCATGATTGCATTTATCTGTGTTTGTTTGTAAGGTGGTAGTTTTAAAATAATTCTTTTTTTATATGAAGCATTCATGATAAGGATGGTGGTATAGGTAGAGAATTATTCTCTTACCCTACTTGGAGGATATGTTAAGTTTAGTTATATAGATAGTAAGTTTCCCTTCTATCTAGCATTTATGGATACCTAGTATTGCTATTATTGTGGTTGCTCGTTGCTCGGTTGTTTGTTCGGATTTCCTAAGTCTAAGCTTAGCATCCCTTCATCGTACTTTGTTAGTAAGGATACCGATTTTTTCCTATTCGACGTCTTGATGTATATTGTTTGTTCGGATAGCCTTTCGGATATAGGCGTGTTTCGTTAGTTCTTTCATTGCATTGATTACTCGTATGAGTATCAAAGGTTTCTCTTAAGCACTAATTGTTCCTAAAACATATATAGTGGTGGATCATTACTCCCTCTTTTGTATATCCCTGTTTGCGTACCCCTTTGGCGACGTGTAGTATCGATGCTATTAGGATTGCTCAGTCCCGATGTTATTTTGGATAAAGACCTACTTTTCTTTTGGGTATTAATGTCTTGCAGGAGTTTCTTGTACGAGTCGTTGAATTATTTTGAGTATATGGTTCCTGGTATTTTCTTTCGTTTTCAAATAATAGAATTGTGTTAGGGTCTGTACGGTGTTTTACGATCCATGTTGGTATTATGGTGTCTTTTGTTTGAGTAACATATTTTATAATTGATGTCTAATTATAAAAACCCTTTGGAAGTATTGTGTTGTTGTTTGGAGAAAACTGTGTTTAAAATGATCTTTGTAAATAAAATATGTTTAAATAGCCTATGCAAATAGGATATGAAAATTGTTGAGTGGTTAAATAAATTTTATTTTATTATAAAAAGCAGGTTTAAAGTGATTCGTAGTGGTAAGGTACGATACACCATTAGATAACCATCTCTAGATTTTTATGACAACCAGAATGAATTTTATAAAGATTACATTTAAGACAATTTTATTTATTATTTAAAATGATTTTTATACTTAAAGTGAATTTCTTTATTTTAAATTGATTTTTATAAAAACATTATTAATGTTGGTCTCGAGAAAAGGTCGATAATTGGTATAAGAATTTCCGTCTTTCGTATTGATTTTTTATGGTGTTCTTTTATCGTGGTACGCTAGTATTTTTTTTCATTCGCGTGTTCACTCAGTACATATACGTATCCTTTCTTTCAAAGGATTCTTATGTCATTTGATCCACGTCTTTTTGCATATGTGGAATCTCCTATATGCATTCTAGATTTTGACTTGATATTTGTTTATTATCCTATTCGATTGTTCGTAACCTTTGGAGTTCGTTGATACAGTTGGGTTATGGAAGTTTCGATGTGATTGTGGGAATGGACTGGTTGCCAAGAGTAAGTTATGATAGTAATGTCATGAGAAGGTGGCTCGATACAGTTGAAGGTGCTGAGAATACTTCTAGATCATGTGACGTACTCAAGGAGTCGTGAAAACCTTAATGAACACAAAGGTAGATGAACAGAAATTGAGTGATATTTCTATCATACAAGATTTATTGATGTGTTTTCGAAAGATGTATCGATGACCACCGCAACGACAAGTTGAGTTCCGCGTAGACTTAGTTCATGGAGCGACGTCGGTCGCGAAGTCTCCATATCGTCTAGCACCCTCGGAAATGCAAGAATTGTCTAAACAACTTCGAGAGTTGCAAGACAAGGGTTTCATACGACCTAGTCATTTTTCGTGAGGAGCACCTGTGTTATTCATGAAGAAGAAGGATGGTTCTTTTCGCATGTGTATTGATCGTAGGGAGTTGAACAAATTAACTATTAAAAACCGTTATCCACTCCCTAGGATTGATGACTTGTTTGATCAGTTACGAGGAGCGTGTCCTTTCTTAAAGATAGATTTTCGTTCAGGTTATCATCAGCTACGAGTGCATGTGGATGCAATTCCAAAGACCGCATTTCGAACGAGATACGAACATTTTGAGTCTACAGTTATGCCTTTTGGGTTAACCAATGCACCAGTGGTTTTCATGGACTTAATGAACCGGGTTTGCAAACCGTACTGAGGCAGGTTTTTCATCGTATTCATTGATGACATTCTGACCTACTCAAAGTCGAAGGAGGAACATGAAGTTCATTTGAAGATTAGTGTTGGAGTCACCGAGGAAGGAGAAGTTGTATGTCAAGTTTTCCAAGTGTGGGTTTTGGTTGGAAGAAGTGCATTTTCTTGGTCACGTGGTCAACCATAACGTAATCACGTGGAACACCGAGTTAGAAGTGGGCGTGAAGGAATTAATTATTATTCTTAGGACTGGCTATTTTACACCGACGATCATCGCGAATTTATATTTATAGAATTTTTTGACCCCCCTTACTTCCCCAATTGAGAGGAATCAGAAGTATGAGTGGAACATAGAACAAGAAGAGGCTTTTCAGACTTTGAAGAATGATTTGTGTGATACTCCGATAAAGCGAATGTAGTGGGTGGTGCGTTGAGTAGAAAAGAGAGAGTGAAATCAAGACGAGTAAGAGGAATGATACTGGAAGCCCAAAGTAAGGCGTTCAAGCAAGAGAACGTACTCGCAGAAAGACTACATGGTTTAGATCAACAGATGGAAAGAAAAGGAGACGAGACTTTGTACTTTATGGATCGAATTTAGGTTCTATTGGTAGGAAGTATAATGGATGAGGCCCATGCATCAAGATACTTGGTACATCCGAGAGCGGATAAGACGTACTATATCCTTGGAGACATGTATTGGTAGCCACGTGTAGAAAAGGATATTGCTACCTATGTTAGCAATTATCGAATTTGTTTAAGAGGTGAAGGCTGCAATGTCAAAGACTTTTGGCTTGCTGCAACAGTCTGAGATACTTAAGTGAAAATGAGATAGAACTACCATAGATTTTATCACTAAATTTCCAAGGTCAAAGTAGTGAGTATGATGTGATTTGGGTGATGGTCGATAGACTGACCAAGTTAGCTCAATTTCTAGCTATACAAGAAGATTTCAAGATGTGAAGTTGGCAAGGATTTATATTGATGAGATAATAGCAAGGAATAGAATTCTGGTGACGATCAACTCAGATTGAGATGGATGATTTACCTCGTGGTTTTGGCAGACACTGCAGAATGTGTTAGAGACGCAATTGGATTTGAGTACTGCTTAGCATCCTCAAGCGGATGGACAAAGTGACATATGATGCAGACTTTGGAAGATATAATGAGGGCATGTGTTATCGATTTTGGTGGTAGTTATCATTCGATCATTCGGTGTGCTCCATTTGAAGCTTTGTATGGAAGGAAATGTAGGTCGCCTGTTCTATGGGCAGAGATTGGAGAGAGTAGTTTGACTGGACTTGAGTTAGTACAAGAAACGACTGATAAGGTAGTGTTGGTAAAAGAAAATCTCAAAGCGGGGAGAGATCTTCAAAAGAGCTATGCTGACAACAGGCGCAAACCGTTGGAATTTGAGGTTGGAGATGGTGTGATGCTAAAGGTGTCGCCTTGGAAGGGCGTGGTTCATTTTGGGAAGAAGAGTAAGTTAGCCCCGAGGTATGTAGGGCCATTTGAGATTCTTGAAAGGATCGGTCCTGTAGCATATCGGTTAAGATTGTCCGAGGAATTGAGTGGTTTACATGACACGTTTCACGTGTCAAACCAAAAGAAGTGTTTGGCAGATGCTAGCCTGCATGTGCCATTGGATGAGATTAAGGTTGACAAAACTCTTCATTTTGTTGAGGAACCTGTAGAGATTATGGACCGTGAAATTAAGAGTTTAAAACATAGTAAGATATCACCTGTGAAGGTTCGTTGGAATTCAAAGTGTGGTCCCGAGTTCACTTGGGAACGCGAAGAATATATGAAGTCTAAGTATCCTCAGTTATTTGTTGATCGTTCGGTTGAACCAACTAGTTAAATCTCGGGACGGGATTTCCATAAGGAGGGGATACTGTGACAACCGTGATTTAATCAGGTTAGTGATACCTTTAGAAATGGCTAAGATACTGTGACAACCGTGATTTAATCAGGTTAGTGATACCTTTAGAAATGGCTAAGGGTTCATTTTATGTGTTTAAGTGTTGTGCTATGTGATTTTATGTGTGCTAAGTGGTTTACATATGTGCATGATGTCATTTTAGAGGTAAATGATTATCTTATTTTGTGTGCATATGCGTTTGGTGTTAAGTATTCCATTTGTTCACGTGTGGTGATAATGGAAATGAAAGACGTGTTGCATGCATTGCTACGTCAATTCTTAGGTTCTAAGAGTTAAGCGTTTATAAGAAGTGTAAGTTATTGGAAAGGAAGCATGTGAGTGAAATATGGAAGTTTGCAGTAAACATTCCATAAATAGAAAGTAAATTGTGAAATGAAAAGTTATTTTTATGAAAACTTAAGGTAATGAAGATAATTATGTAAAAAATAATAATTAAAAAATATATATATAAAAAAAGAGAAAAAAATAAAAGAATTTTTTTAGGAATCCTAATTGTATAAGGAAACCAATAATTAAAAAGTCCTATATATTTTTTTTATCCCTAAACCCTAAAACACTTTTTTCTCCCCTCTCTTGGGTGTGTTTGGTCGAAATTCATCAAGGAGAAACCATCAAAAAAATTTGATATATTTTATTGTCAAGGTTCAGTGTCATAAGCTCAATGAGATAGAAATTAATATATGGCTTGTCCGATCAACAAGTCTCTTGATGAATTATGCTTATGTTCTAACATTTAATCATATAAACTCTATGAATTCACTCAATCATTTTGTTGAATTTTTAAGCATGTTTATCTCAGGTAATCAAGGTTGAAGACTTGAAGTGGTATGAGGAGGAGCTTGCACGAATTTATTTTGTTAAACTGTTTGTAAGTTCCATTCCTCAAACCACATTTAAAATATGTTGGTGGTTTATAAAACTTGTATGTTGATTTGGTTAAGATTCCGTGGGACGACTTTTGCACTCTGATCTTACTTTTTGAATGGAACATGTTTGACAACGTCTCTTTTGAGTCATTCTTTTGTAATTTATGTGTAATTGTGCCATTAGTTAACACCCAATTGTTGGTTCCGCTGCGTATGAAAATGGGGGTGTTAAAAAGTAATTAAAAGAGGAGTTAATGATTGATTGGTTAAGTATTGGTGAGACTGATAAGGTGAACCATACTGTTGAGATTGATATGGTGAAACTTGTTGTTGATAATAAGAGTTGAGGTAAGAGTTCTGAAGAGATTGATAAGGAGACTGGGTCATCTGATGGGTTGCAACAAAAGTAAGCGGATCTGAGTTACGTTCATGCAGTAAACGGACTTCATTTGCATAAAATTTGTGTTGTTCCAAGTAAGCATGAAGCTGATCAATATTAGTTATGTGCAAATCTCTAACCAGTTTGACATCAGTCATAAATTTGCTCCACTCAGGGGGGAGAGTGTTCAAAAACTTGGTGTTTACTTGGAATTGTTCCAGCTTCACTTTGTACATGTTCAAATCGTTTAGTAGGAGTGAAAATATCAAGTAAAAGTCAGGTAGAGTTTCTCCCTTCTTGTAAGCAAACTTATCGAATTGATCATATAACTTACACTCTCTTTCTTGCTTTGTTAACGACGTTCCTTGCATGAGAAGTTGAATTCTTTCCCAAAGATCCTTGGCGACTTTATGATGGATAACAAGTGCATAGATTTCAGTAGGTAATCCTTGAAGAATGATGTTTGTAGCCTTGACATCACAATCTGCTTGAATTGCATCCGCAGCTGTTAATTCACTGTATTTTCTTGGTCTTGGTCACTCCGTTTTCCTCAATAGTGGGCCAAACGAGTGGACCATTTTCAACGGATTCAAGAATCATTCTTTCATGTTGTATATTCATCATGTATAGCTCCATTCTGCTTTTCCAAGAATCGTACAATTCCTTTTCCAACATAGGTGGACGATTGTCAGCCCCCGAAAGAATCGCTTTGTCAGTAAGAGTCGCCATTGATAAATAGGTATGTTCAAAGATTACTGTTTGATCGAGCGGTGATAGAAAGTAATTATGTTTGATGGTGTTGTCTTTTGTGTGTTTCAAGTCTTGAAACTACACGGGATTTTACAATTCTTTGACAAAACCGGGAAAACAAGTGAGTGTTTCACGGGATTTTACAAGTCAAAGAAATAAACCGTATAATTTTGATTAAGCAATTTGATTTTTAAGTTTATGTTACAAATTTGGTTGATTAAGCAAATTGTGAATTCGGGTGATTAAGTAAAACTGCAAATTCGGGTGCTTAAGCAATACTGCGAATTCGGATGATTAAGTAAAATTGCCAATTCGGGTACTTAAGCAAAACTGCGAATTCGGGTGATGAAGCAAAACTGCTAATTCGGGTACTTAAGCAAACTGCGAATTCGGGTGATGAAGCAAAACTGCTAATTCGGGTACTTAAGCAAAACTGCGAATTCAGGTGATGAAGCAAAACTTCTAATTCGGGTACTTAAGCAAAACTGCGAATTCGGGTAGCACTAAATTACAAATTCGAACACTGAGAATTCGGGTAATACACAAACGAAACTCAAAATCTTTAAAACACAAAAAGACACATTTTTAATTGTTTTTTCCTAAAATTTCTTGTACAACTAGTATTCTTAAACCTAAAGGTACCTTAAAAATGACAACTTTTTGGTTTTTAAGCCGAAAATTTCAAAATCAAGATTTGTACTTTATAAGGTTTTTTGAAAACAAAAGATGAACAAAAATAAGTTTTTCTTTGATCCAAATCAAATACACCTATATCCAAAGATACTAGATCAACTTTACCTAAGTAAATGATCTTTTAGTGTATGAATGAGCTTCGAAATCAAAAGAAAAAGAAGAAAAATGCGTATGAATGGAAAAAAATACTTCGAACCAAAGAAACAAACACAAGAACTAAGCAAATCACTCCATGGCTCTGATACCAATTGTAGAATACAAGTAATCTTTAATATATAATTAAGAACTAGAGAGAGAAAATATGGAAGGAAAAATGTATTTTAGAGAGAGAAAGTGATGGAAAGAAAATGCATTAAGGTGAAAATGAGAATACAACTAACCAACACCCTCTCCAAGGCATGAAGATGGTATTTATACTACATAGGGTGACCGGCCATGGGCCTTATGAGGCTATCCATGGGCCTTTGGGCCATATTAGATTATAAACTAAATATTGTACAAACTACGGGCTTAGACTAATTAATATTGAAAATGACCGAGACTTTTTTTGTTCCTAACAAAAAGTGACACACAACATTGGCTTACAAGCTGTACACAACAGCAGTTAAAAGCTGTAAAAACAGCAGCTAAGTGTTATAAAAAGATATTTAAAAGCTGCATAAAACTACACATAAATGCTGTAAAAAGAGTAGGTAAAACTTATTACCTTTTGCTATATAAAAATTGTTCAACTCGATAGTCTTACCATCCAATGTACATTTATTGTAAATGTTTTGTTATTTAAATGAAGTTCTAAAAGATGTTCTCGCCCACAATTAAAACCAAATCGGTATTTATTATTCAAACAAACTTCGTTCTTATATGTGTGCTATCTAGGCTTCACCACTTAACGTATCTCATATTATTTGAACATTTAAACAGAGAATGAAAAACCGAATCTACCTGATCATAGTGAAAATACATTTCTAAATTGCACATAACATACGCTTGTTCTTATCTAAATGTTGCAGATAACATAAGTCACCTTAGCTAGAAATCATAAAGTATCATGACTATGGTTCAGTTTTATCGTAAACTATTATAACGACAATATTGAGAACTTAGCTAATTTAATTAACATTTCTTAAACTGAATTTTTACTATAAGATGTTATGTATTTTAAAAAGTAGCTATAAAAAGTTGAAACACTCCCGAAGAATATTACTGACCTTGAGATCATTAGCAGACAGGATAATTATACCATGCAAACTCATGGGAACATGATTGAGTTGAACGCCAATAATAAAACATGATACCAGCTGCACTTGGATTCCTAGCTGTCTGTACAACGGTATCTATAGTTGATCTGAATGGCGACCAGCCTCCGTATCCCGTGTGATTTGGATCCTTGCCGCTGAGCTATTCTCGTCCGAATTGTGTGTCTATTAAAAATGGAAATGAGCAGACATCAGTGAAGAAAAAACATCATTAAAAGTACTTGTCGGGTGATTTTATTTCACATTAGATGTAAGCACGCAACACAAAGCAGTAATACGAACCGTGCATTTAAATAAGGAACGAAGGGGGCGTTTGGATCGGCTTATTTTGTAGGCTGGCGGGCTTATTTGAATTTCTAAAACCACCTAGGCCCTTTTTCGGCCTATGAATTTATTAGGTCGGCGCGCTGAGCTTATGGACTTAAATAAGCCATAAGCTCGCAAGCCAGAAAAAGTGTGCCTATGAGTTTTTTTAAATTCAAATCCATAAGGCCTGAAAATAAACTGATCCAAACACCGGCGAGAAAAGAATCTAATAAGCACGATATATACAAAATGCTTCGATTGAGCAGAGTAAAAGTCTTTTTCTAAACAAGGCCCAATCAAGAGTCTTAAAACTAATGTTTAAAGGCAATACAAAAAAATACAACTACTTATCCAGGTGCGCATTGTATTTGTACCTGCCATATTAACTATCCGTAGCCTTCAGCTTCCGAGGTCTCTTTTTAGAATGAGTTGGTGAAGACGGTGCTTCTCTTTCAGGCCCCTTTAAACAAAAGATATACCTTTATAAATGTGGTATGTTGAGCAGGAATAAGAAATACTGGTAAACTGAGATGGAGATATTTCTTTCTATTATGGATAGACGTCATAATCATGTTTCATTATTTCTGATTAGTTTGTGACATAAAAACTTAAAAAACGTGTGTAACTAGCGACTGTAAATTAAAGAGCTTTTAATTCTAATTGTTATCTTTCTTACAACCACCTTTTAATACATAAGTTATATGAATTTTGACGTCTTGCCAAATTTAATCATAATGAACGATTATGAAAGCAAATAGCTTAGTCTTAGTAAATGTCACTTGTAAAATAATTACTAAAGTACCATTATATCAAACAACCTAAAAAGCATTCAATAATGAGCCATACAGTAAAGCATTAAAAAAGCATAATTATAGCATCATAAGTTAGAACAAACCATATAATGAACAACAATAAAAACGCATAGGATAAATTTATTACTCACCAATAGGATTAGCCTTGCCACCATACTCATGAACTCTCACCACATGCCCAGCAACGAATCTCCAATCATCGAAACTGTAACAAAGTAAAACATTTCACTTAAAAAATAAAATAATAGTGCCAAAAGTAAATTAGAAACAAACATCTTAAAACCCTTACCTGCAAGCAGCATGAGCAACCTAACCTGCAAACCCTCACCCTCCCCCCCACACACTTTTTGACATAAACCCTAATTTCAAAATCAATCAATTAATTAACTAAAACCATTATTATTTAAAAAAAGGGTACTTACTTCTTATGATGTGTTGTTATTTAGGATGACACTCCACATGATTAGCGGCCTATATATAAAAAAATGAAATCAGAAAAAAGTGAATGAACTTAATACTTTGAAAGGAAAACCCCAAAAACATTGAGATCAAGGTTAACATAATCACCTGCTACTTATTGCATGGAGATGAATTGAGATTAGGAACAAAAACGAAGTGATACGAAGATTTGTGAATAATCTATCAAAACAAAGCATTAAAAAAACCATTAGATTTAGATGGTTGATCTCATGGAGGTGCGAATATTACACGTTGCAGGGAGAAGGGGAGAAGAAAGAGGTGGGAGTATTACATGTTGCAGAGAGAGATAAACTAATGAGATCGGTGAAAGAAGTGTGTAGAAGAAGATAGTGGAAGACGCGAGTGAGAATGATAGTGGAAGGTGAGATAAAGATAGGCAATCGGGTCGTAGTTATTAAATCTTATCGGGTTGGTGCGATTTTCAGGCGGGTTTTTAGGTGGGATAAACCGGGTTTTCAGGCGGGTTTTAAACCAACCGGGTTCCGACGGGTTACATGCATTAAACGCATTTACTCAACACTATTTCCGATTTCTAATATTTGTATATAAAGTTATAATTGAAATGCCATGTATAGCTTGAATTCAAAAACTAAAATACTCACAAAAGTCCTATAGCTAGAGAATTATCTAGATTGATCCATATAGCCCCAATACAAGAGATAGCTAACTAAGGATATAATGGACACCGATAAAATTAATATTCTTGTGATTACAGAGGTTTACCTGTTTCGAATTTTAGCTATCGAAAAAAGATAATCGGCTTACCATTAGTCGACTCACAATGTTAAGTCGAAAACCCAAATAAACAAAAAAAAGATATAATGGACACACTTTCAAATGCCTCAAAAATTACTGGCAAAGAACAATAACGTGAAAAAAAGCAGTAGTCAGTGTTAATTTTATAGTCCATCTTTTTAGTATGTTCCAAAATAATTGTTCATTACTAAAAATAAAAATTTGATCTTTTGAACTTTACAATAGTACCTTTAGTCCTAATTGATATTTAAAAAAAATAGTAATTAATTATCAAATGGTATATCTATTTTCTTTTTATTTCGTAGAAACCAAAACAGTAATTAATGTATTTTTCTTATACTGTGCATTTCTTATCTATAGATACTAATTTTGAAACGGAGGTAGTAATTTTTAATTTATAAAAAACCGTTATGACTTGGTGGTCAAACCAGTTGAACACTAAATTGGTGAACCGATCACCCAATGGGATCAATTAAAAAATCGTGTTTTAAAACATTGCGTTATAGGGTATGTTTGGCAAAACTAGCTGTAAGCTGTAAGCTGTAAACTGTATGTTGTAAGTTGTATGTTGTAAGCTGTTATATCATCTCGGATTCGTTTCATCTCATTATCCTTGAAAGATATTCTCATTGTTTATTTCATGGCCACGAACATCGTGAACTGTTGCAAATTGTGGTTGAAGCTCGACCTATTTAAACTGGACATGTCGACCAGTTCGTTTACATATTTGTTTAAGAAACCACACAAGGCTAATGTCTGCTCTTCGGACCATTTGTCTTTTTTTTCGCTTTTTATCACTTGGAGCCATCTACCAATTTATTCAATGCTTTATATCAATGAGGTGAGATCATTATAGAACAATATCATTTTAAAAAACAAAAAAACACATCGTAACTATCCATTTTTCATCAAATAAAAAAACAATTAAAAAACTCCACTTTCCACTTTTTTTAAAATGAAATATCTTGCAAACGGTAAATCGTCAAACGACAAAAAATACACCATCGCGGCGAGAATTAAATCATATTTCTATAGAGGAGCACTTTTATATAATATCGACGAATTTTTTTTCGAATTTTTTTTTCATTCACGTCTGAAAAAATCACATGTGATTTGTAGCACAATCACATGTGATTTTTTTCAGACGTAACTAAAAAAAATCAATTTCATATACTTTTGACGACTTTTTAGTGTTAAAATTTCCGCCAAAAAAAATTACACGTGATTTGTAAAATCACTTGTGATTTGTTGTTTTTAAAAATCACGTGCTTATTTTCATAAATTGCATGTGATTCCACAAAATTCACTTATGATGTTTTTAAAGTAATAAATCACGTGTGATTTCATATAATTCTAAAATCGCATGTGAATTTTACTTAGTTTAGATGTGTTTTTAAAGTAAGAAATCACATGTGATTTTTGAATCATGTGTGATTTTTGCTGGTGCGGAAAAAATTTAAAAAAGAATTTAATTCTTCTTCGCGATGGTATAAATTAAATTTAAACGTAACGGAAAAAAAATAACAACTTGCGACGCGTATGTTTGTATCTTTCTATGGGGAACTATCTATATACTTTCGGAAGAATTTTTTTTTCAGTCACGTCTGAAAAAATCACATGTGATTTGTATCACAATCACATGTGATTTCGTAAAATCACATGTGATTTTTTCAGTCGTGACTGAAAAAAAATAATTGAAAAAAAAGTTCGTCGAAAGTATATAGAAGTGCCCCTCTATAGAAAGATAATTTAAATCTCGTCGCGTTGGTATGTTTCGTTTTGCGTAACAATTAACGGTTTGTGAGATATTTAATTTTAAAAAAATAGGATGAAAGTTGGTTTTTTAATTAAATTAAAATATGAATTAATTTAAACCATTAGATGAAAATAAAATGAATGATTGAGATGAAGTGAATTATTATTTAATTAGATACTGTTCTACATAGAACTTTTCTCACGTAATAGACAAATAAGGTCAGCATTTTAATGACAAATTTAACAGATTCATGGATGTTTATTTTGGGTACACAAAGAAGTCAGAACTGAATATTCATAACAATTATTAAACTAATTAATATATACACCTTAAGAGCTCTCATGTATACCATTTTTTAATCTAACTTGGCAGCAATCTATTTCCAGTAGAAACGCTCCAGTTCATGAACTCAATTATAACTCGGTGATCCATGAATTCACAAAGATCCCAAAAAGCTACGCATACTTTCTTAATACTATTGAATTATGTGCAATTAAATACTTGGCCTAATGTGGCAAGTTTGTAGCTGTTTTAGTTCAGATCTTTTACTCTTTTCGTGTCCCTACAAACCATGGTTTTACTATCTGTTAGTAAAAAAGATTATAGGAGTAAATATGAGTCTAGATCACTTAGTGGGTTGGACCCGGTGAGTGGGCTATGATGTAGATTTTGTACTAATCTAAGTAATGAAGAGGTGATCTGCACAAATGAGAGTAAACCGTTAGCCTTACCGCAGGGCGGACCCCGCGATTAAGCTCCGGCGTGAGAGTAAGCATACATGTTTGTCAGAGAATCAGAGAATGTCAGAGTATGTGTGTGTGTTAATGATAGGACAAAATGTACCTTTGTGGGGTGTCAGAGTAACCATTTTTATAGGCAAGCCAAATATTAGGTTTTCCTGATATTTCGCTTATTTCTGTTAGTAGGCCGAAGTGTAATCGTGTTATGCGGACGCTAATTCTCTTCCGCGGACGCCTGCTGGTCCGCGGAAGATTTGTCACGTCCGGCTTGCTTCTTCCGCCCCGCCCAGTACGGAACTGGACTTTTCCGCGGAGAGTGTTATTTGCTTGGTTGGGCCGGGGGCCCATTGGAATGATATGGCTCAGGCCCAGAGGCCTGGTACACCTATTATACGTCATCAAGTCCCCCCAGTCTAGTCTTCCTTATTGTGTGCGATTCTATTGCGTGCGGTAGGTATTACTAGACTTATGTTTCGTTACTTCCCGTGCTATTTTCTCCTTCTGCGGTTTTTTGTTTTTCCGTGACGTTTTCTTTTATCGGTTGGTAAGGCGCGGTTGACGTGGCTTATTTGCATCCTTTTATCTTCTGATTGATTTGACTGGCTAGTCTAACTTCTTAACTGTCATCACTATCTTTACTTCTTATCTTGGTCGTTGACTCGGAAGTTGTTGCCACGTGTAAACATCTAAAGGAGGTTCGCATTTACTATACCCAGGGTATAAATAGTCGGCCTGGTTTTCACTGTTTTCTTTTTCATCTTCTTCATCTATAATCGCAATTGTCAAAAAATCTTTCAAGCTCTTCATTGTACCTTTTGTGTTTTATTACGAGGAATTTTCTGTCTTTCAGGTTAGGCCTTTATCCCTGTTTACATTATCATGAGCAGTATAACAGATATTAAGTCAACACTTACCCTTAAAGCCCTAAAAATTTTCTGTGATACATATCATATTCCTGATGAGGTACACCCGCAAATACCTACCCCTAACCATACGATCCATGAGATGCCTGCTGGTAAAATAGGCGTATATACTAGGTTCTTCGAGTGTGCTAATTTCCGGTTACCACTTTCTACTTTCCTTGTGAACATGCTTAAATACTATCGTATCCACATATCACAACTTTTTGTCATTAGTGCAGCCAAGGTATCTCATTTTGAGATCCTTTGCCGCATCCATGGTTTTGAGCCCACGGTTGGATTATTCCGTTGTTTCTATGTTAATTCTAAAAATAAAGGCTGGGTGTCGTTTGGTAAGCGCTCGGGGAACACCACTACTTGCTATACTAAACCCTTAGATTCATTGAAAAATTGGAATGACCGTTTCTTTTGGGTTGACGCTTTTGCTTGCCCTACTTCTTTTCCATGGAATGTTGCACAACTGTGTCGAATGACCCATTTCCTAAGTCTTCTCAGTATAACGCGGAGCATTATGCTACTCTTGTTGCGTATCCGGCTCCTTTTCATAAGTATCCGGAACCATTTCTTTGTTTAGTTGGAATCAGCCGCTATTACACTTTAGATGAAAATACTTATCCTCAATTTCTGTGTGAGAACAATGAGGGTGGGTGTTTATTTGTCATGTTTTTTTTTCTTTGATCATGTTTTCTGAATGTTTACGCCTCCTCTTTCTTTTCTTTGTAGAAATGGACTTGCTTACATTCATACGTACTGTCGATCCAACAAATGTCAAGATTGGTGAGAGACAACGTGGTGAAGATGAACCAAAATTGCTCGATACCACTGTTGGTCGTACCGTACCCTTTCTCCCGGTTGCTCCTGCCCGTGCCCAAAGTGAGCTTGACGCCAGTGTTGATAGGTTATTTGATGAAGAGGCTAGTGGCCATAAGGAGGAGCCTCATGATTCCGCTGATGGTGATCAAAGTGCTAGTACTTTAATTGTTAGTGAGGCTGCGGAGGTTGTTGGCGAGGATGTGATCCCGTTACGATCAAGACAAAAGAAACGAAAAACTAACGTTGATGCTGGCGAACCTTCTTATCATGCCAAGAAGTTAAGAGATGATTATGGGGGCCCTGGTAGGCCTTCCGTGGCCGGTAAGTCTAGGTCAGCGGTTCAGAGGTTACTTGTCGGGGCAGTATTGAATGCTGAGGTTAGGGGTGGACCCGTTCCGACCTTACCTTTTGTTACAACCTTTGTGTCCGCTACACCAGAGCGTGAAGACGAATATCTTGCTGACTTCGTTACTGGTCTTAATCTCTGGACCATCTGTGCTTCGCAAAGGTTTGTTATCTCTTCAGATTCTTCCCATCATTCCGGTGCTAACATTGCGGAAGCAGAAGTTGATTCTATTGCCAGGTCCGCTGCTCCTATCATTGCGACTGTTGTGACTGCGACTGCTGATGTCGCTACAACTACTAAAGAAGCACCTGCTAGAGAAGCACCTGCTAAACCTTCTTTATTTGCCGATGGTTCGTCTTCAGCTGGCGGGACTGATCCTGCCCCAGGTGGCTTCTCGGATGTTTCTGGTAGTGATTTTCTTGTTGGTGGCATCCGCACCGTCGTTGATCCTGAGTTTGATCTTCAAAAGGTTTACGTTCCACAATAAAGTGTTATAAATGGGTCTTGTCTCGATGATGGTCGCGTCTACCATGAAATGTTGGATGAATTTGCCCCTCTAAATTTTTTTGCATCAATCCGTGGCATGGAGCATGATCAGCTTTTTACCGAATTCAATGTTGGTACAACCCGCCAAATTTCTCTGAGCGCGGAAGTGAGAATGCGTGCTGAGTATAACATTAAAGAGAAGAGAAGACTGAAGGCTATTGTCGAGGAGAAGGATATATTGTTGAAGACTAAAGGTGAAGAAATTGATAGTCTGAGTGTACGGTTGCTTTTGAAAGAAGCGGAAGCCGCAGAGGCCATCTATCTCCATGCTAAAGCTTCTAGATTCGGAGTTGTTGAGAAATCTCTTCATGATGAGGTGAAGTTTTTAAGAGAGCGTAATGTTGCCCTTGAGGAGGAAAAGGGGATATTGAATGTGAAGGTAACGGATCTTGCAGCTACGGTTAAGGTCAGAGAGCAAGAGGCTGCTGACTCGGACGCTATTGTAACAGTTGTTAAGTTGCAAAATGATAGTGTTGTTGATCAGGTATATTCTTTTATACTCAAAATTTTATCATTATTATTGTTTCCTTACTTTTCGTATGACTTGCAGGTGCATGCTCTGGAAGCTTCTTCTGCTGGACTTCAGGAAAAGGTCACGGCATATGAGAAGTTTATTGATCAACTTGAGAAGTTCCAAGATGACAAAATAAAAGAGGTTAATGATAAACTTGAGAAACTAGACACTGATGTTGTTGCGATGGTCCTTCACCTGGAGGAGAAATTTTATCCGCACCTGTTGAATACCATTGCCAGTCATCGATGGCTTCTGACTCACGGTATGGAGCTTGCCATTGCCAAATGCTTGAATTCTAAGGAGTATCTTTCTGCTCTTGGGGTGGCAATTGGTAAGGCTTTTGAAAAAGGCATGCAGGAAGGATTATCCGCGGGTATTACTCACGGTATTAAAGGTAGGACTTTGACTGATATTGCCGCATATAATCCGTCTGCAGAAGCTGATTATCTTGCCGCTTTGCATCATCTTCAAAGTGTTAATTTTTCTTTACTTGCGGAGCTTAAATCCAACAAAGATGCCAACACAGAGGCTATCATGAATCTTCTTCGGTTAGAGGATCATCTTGCTGATAGATTAGGCCTGACTGCGTCACAACCTCGTGCTGACCAGTTGATGGTTCCGATACATCATTCTCCAGATCATCGTGTAATTGGGGCTTCTGCTTTGTCACTATCGCTGGATGTTTCTAACTTTAGGGTTCAAAAGATTAAGGAGAACCTTGCTAACCATGTATCGGCACTTCGCAACATTTTTATTCCTTTATCCGAGCCTTTATCTGTTACGGCTTTGACTGGTACGGAGAGTACTTCAGCTGTTGTAGCTACCCCTGCTGGAACTACCACGGCGTTATCGGTCACTTTTGCTTCTGCAAGCGTTGTTCGCCCCATTTCTACAGATGATTATGAAGTTATACAAGTAGATGGCCACGGGGGCGGAGGTACGGAAGACCAGATTGGGGGTAATATTGTTGACCCGTTCCCAAGTGTTGATGATGTAAACTTGAACCTTCAGTAGTTTGCTGGCGTATTTTGCCTTTGTTGTTCTATGACCTTTCTTGTTGCGGTCTTTCTTAAGTGATTGATTTTTCTAATTGTTTTTGTTCGCCCTATGCCGTGGTCGCCTGTGACCCTCTTGAGTGCGGCGAAAATGTACTTGTACAATTTTGGATAAATTAAAGTTTTTGACTACATGTAATCTTGTTTGAATATTTGTGGGTTATTCTCCCTTTATTGCTATCTTTTGATGTCACTGTTTTTCTTTTGTGATGATAGACTTAGTGAAGCGTTCATGGAACACTTTTAGTATTGGGCTTGCAATGCCTCTTACATACTTGAATGAATTGTCAGGTTACTCATCCTTTTGTTATACGGAACAACATAAATTGGGACGTGCCCTATTGCGTGCGCGTCTTAATCACAAGCATAATAATTTCGTACAGTAAATAACAGGAATTTAAAATAAAAGTTGTGAAGGTAGCTAGGCTCCACTTTTTTTTATTAAAGTTTCAAATGAAAAATATTACAATGCATAATTGAGATAGATCGGAATGCATTACCCCCACTGCGAAGTCCGCATGGGTAGGTTGCTTACATTTTGTGTACGTAACACTTCTTTAAGTTGCTGACATTCCATGTCCGCGGAAGCTCCTTTCCGTTGCGGTCTTTTAGCCTGTACGATCCCTTCCCAAGTGCTTCTGTGACTTCGTATGGGCCTTCCCACTTGGGTCCTAGCTTTCCGGTATCTTCTGCACGGCTTGCTTCGTTGTTACGGTATACCAAGTCTCCTGGCTTAAAGCTTGTGTTTCGAACCTTGGCGTTGTAGTATTTTTCCATTTGTCTCTTGCTCTTTGCTTCTGTTATGGCTGCTTGCTCTCGATTTTCTTCTAGTAGCTCTAAGTTGATTTGCAATGCTTCATCGTTTTTGGCCATGTCTAATTCTGCTAGCCTGAATGTGGGCATTCTGATCTTCGCCGGGATGACATCTTCCGTTCCGTAAGTTAGTAAGAACGGAGTGTCTCCGTTACTGGATTTGACCATGGTTTGGTGTGCCCAAAGGACGTGAGAGATTTCTTCCATCCAGTTCTTGTTGTCTTTTCTCAGCCTTGCTTTTATTCCCTCCCCCAAACTTCGGTTTGCTCTTTCTACCAGTCCATTTGTCTAGGGATGCTTTACGGAGGCAAAATGTTGTTGAATGCATAATTTTTCACACCAGTCTTTGAATGGGTTGTCTCGGAATTGCTTCTCATTGTCTGATATGATTTCTCCCGGAAGACCGAATCTACACACGATGTTTTCCTATACAAACTTTTTTACTTGGTTTCTGTAATAGTTGCCACTGGTTTTGCTTCTATCCATTTGGTAAAGTAATCCATGGCCACTATTAGAAATTTGACTTTTCCAGGTCCTTCCGGGAAAGGTCCATCTATGTCGATACCCCATTTTTAAAATGACCACGGAGATGTGATCGGATTCAAATTTTCCTGCGGATTTCTTGGGATAGGTTTGTGCACTTGGCATTCCTGGCATGCTTTTATAAGTGCCCTTGCGTCCTTATGCATTGTCGGCCGGTAATATCCAATCCTTAGGGCTTTGGCAACGACGGATCGTATGCCCGCATGCATGCTACATGAGCCCTCATGTATTTCTCGTAAGACATAGTTTGCTTGTGAAGGTCCCACACATCGGAGCCATGGGCCTAGAAAGGATTTTTTGTACAGTATTCCGTTGATGATGGCGAAACGCTGTGACTTACGCTTTATTGAAAACGCCCGGAAGGTACTGGCCAGTGCTTTTACCTTCTCTAAGTATTTGATCATGTCTGTTTCTTTTGCTATGTAAGTCCCATTCACTTGGTTTGCTACCAGTTTTGAGTCTACATTTACTTGGAGGCTTTGGACGCCTATTTTTTCCGCTATCCGCAATCCTGCTATCAAGGCTTCATATTCTGCTTCATTGTTGGTTGCTTCAAACTGAAATCTTAAAGCGTATGTGAACTCTACCCCTTCCGGATCCGTGAGTATCACTCCTGCTCCGCACCCGTCAACGCAAGATGACCCGTCCGTAAACAAGGTCCACTGTGCCGGGAGCGGTTCTTCTTCCTTTGCGGAATCATCCTGACCTTCTTCTTCTGGTCTTTCTACGATAAAATCGGCTAGCACTTGTCCTTTAACGGATACTCTTGGCCTATAATGTATGCCAAACTCCCCTAGTTGTATGCTCCACTTTTGCATCCTACCAGCGACTTCTGGGTTTGATAGTATGTTTTTGATGGGTTGATCTGTTATTACTATGATTGGATGAGCTTGGAAGTATCTTCTTAGCCTTTTGCTCGCATGTACTAATGCTAGCACCACTTTTTCCATGGGGGTGTAGTTTACTTCTGGGCCCCTTAGAGCCCGGCTGACAAAGTAGATTGGCATTTGTCTGGTTTCCCTTTCCGTCATTAGTACAACGCTAACCACTTCCTTAGATGCTGCCAGGTAGATCACTGACCGCTTCCTTGGATGCTGCCAGGTAGATGATGAGTTCCTCTTGTTCTTCCGGAGCGGTAAGCATGGGTAACTTTGCTATGTGCTCCTTCATCTGTCTAAATGCAGCTTCCGCTTCCCCTGTCCATAGAAAGTCACTCTTCTTTGTGCATTTTTTCAAAGTTTTGAAAAATGGTAATGATTTCTCCGCTGACTTTGCTAAAAACCTGTTTAAGCTTGCCAACTTCCCATTTAATTTCTGCACGTCTTTCAAGCATTTTGGTGATTGAAGGCTTAATACGGCGTCTACCTTGTCTGGGCATATCTTAGTGCCTTTAGTATTGACCTGGTATCCTAAGAACATTCCTTCTTCAACTCCAAAGGTGCACTTCTTTGGGTTCAGCTTCATGTTGATTTTTCTAAGTGTCTTGAATGTTTCTTCTATGTCGCGGACAATTTCATCATCCGTGCGGCTTTTTATGACCAAATCATCCACATATACCTCAAGGTTTCTACCAATTTGTTCGTAGAATGCCTTGTCCACTAGTCGTTGGTAGGTTGCACCGGCGTTTCTTAGGCCGAAAAGTATTTTTGTATAGCAAAAAATGCCTTGATTTGTAATGAACGCGGTTTTTTCTTCATCCTCTTCTGCCATTTGAATTTGGTGATACCCCTTGTATGCATCCAGGAAGCATTTGAAGGGGAATCCGCATAGGGATTCGACCTTCCAGTCTATTTCTAGCAAAGGGTAACCGTCCTTGGGATATGCTTTGTTGAGGTCTTTGAAATCAGCACACATTCTCCAACTGTTGTCACTCTTCTTTACCATCACCGGGTTGGAGAGCCAATCATGATAATGAACTTCCCTCATGATCCCAGCCGTCACTAGCTTACTAACCTCGTCGTTGATTGCTATGTTTCTTTCTACGGCTTGGCCCTTTTTCTTTTGTCTAACCGGTTGACAACCTTTCCGTACATTCAACCTATGTTTCGCTATATGCCTTGGAACGCCCGTCATATCCGCTGGGGTCCAAGCAAATATGTCCAAACTCCGCTGAAGTAGGTTACATAGCTTTTCTCTGGTTTTATCCGTAAGGTTGGAACCGATCATCACTGTCTGCTCCGGGTGTTCCGGATTGATTGCCACTTTTACCCTTTCTTCTCTTACTTTGTTGACTGAGATGGGTTGTTCCTCTGGTCCGGAGACCATCGCACATTCAACTGGGATAATTTTACTACTCTTTAGCGTGAGTATTCCTCCCGTGACTGGAAATTTTATTATTCTGTGCGTTGTTGATGGTACCGCTTGTATCTTTCGTAACCCGGGCCTTCCAATGATTCCGTTGTGTGGAGACGTCGATCTTACCATCATGAAATCCATCCATGCAGACGTTGAGTGTTCATCATCTTCTACTTTTACCAAGAGTGTTATCTGTCCCAATGGCCATTTTAACAACAACCCCAAACATTTTATAAAAGCATCCACGATCCAATTTAAAGACTATATTTATAACACGAGAATATTACCGCATTCTCATTTTCTCATCATTTCCATTTTATTTCGTAATTTTTTTCTCATTACCAACTTGCATGTTTTGTTTAACATGCACGTGTGTGACCCATCAAGATTTATATGGGGAAGTGATATGCACACCACCAAAAGTGATGTGCACACCACTAAACATGCATATGTGTGTTGTACTATGTGCATCATTAGTGTGATTTTGTGGTGTGCACATCACTTTTGGTGGTGTGCATATCACTTCCCATTTATATGAGTACCAATTGTGAAAACGGTTGTTCTTTCAAGGCTAATCACTGAAACAATCATGTCACTTTCATATAGAACAACTGTATAAAACAATACTGTTGCTATTGCTTATCACCATACATTTAGAATGAAATAAAATTAAGATTGGCTACTCATCTTTATTCTTAATTTTTGAAGATAATTATGACATTTGTAAGTACGAGAATCATGGGATACAAACTCATGAGATGTTTACGCTTGTTTTTCAAATCAAAACAATATATTTTTAAACAAAAATGATGGCTTTAAATTTTCAAATCGATTTTTCTTTTCAAATCAAATACGATATTCGTTTTTCAGATCAAAAACCATATTTTTAGTTTCAGATCGAAAATTTTATCACATCGGGAAACAATATAGTTCAAATTGTAGGCGAATTTTTGAAAACACACTTTTCGTTTTACATGTATTAAAGCCAAAACCGAAATTTTTTTTTGAACGGCAAAGATGGAATATATATATAAAAAAGAGACTAGCAAGACGCTAGAAACTTAAAGTACAATAGAGTCAACAAAAAGAAATACATAACATCAAAAAATGGTAAAATCTCGAGACTTTAACTACGAGGGAATCAAAAGGGATGAAAAAACTTTTGACACGAAGACCGACGGATCGATTTTCACTTCGGCAAAAGAAAAACCCCCCATCCCGGAGGCCGAGCCACCGGTTTTCACTTCGGGATACAAAGAAAAATTTCCCACATTTGAAGATAGTGGAGAAGAAATCGATGCTATCGATACTTGTTTATGCTTGTTACCGTGTGCTAGTGTTTTAAATATGAAATAGCTTTTTCTTGATAAAATTAAGGGTTAATGACATATAATAGCAACGTACTTTCTTATTTGAGCCATTATCAGACACAAACCCAAAAAAAGTACCACAATACTCATCCAACTTTCAAATTCGAATTCATTATCATACCTTTTAGAGTCATCTCTTGCACCATTAGTCCTTTTGACTAACGACCATTTATATATACATATATATATATATACATATATATATATACATATATATATATACATATATATATTATGAAAGCATGCCAAGAGATGATCCAATCATGAAAGAGAATCCCAAGAGAAGCTTGAAAAGAAGAATATCACACACCATCTAAAAACGAGCTTCCACATATCGGTAACAATGTCGCATTCGATAGAAAACCAAGATTAGCAGATTCAACATTGGCATTTGCAAGAAGTACAAGATATATGCCATAATATCCATACACGGCGAAGAGAGATTCAATCCTATGAGCGGAGTCGGTTCCAAGGAAAGCCTCCCACATAACACATTGACCTTCCTGGGGATAGATTTATACCAAAGTAGTACATGAGCAAGAGTGGAGGATATTGGGTCAATCTATAACGAGCATCCTTAACGATTCACAACAATATGACCATTGTATGGAACCAAGAGACTCCAAGTAAACACGATCTTCATTGACAGCTCTCAATAGTTGTAAGTTTTACACCGATCCTCATTAACACATGTCACATTATATAGGCGAAGATCATCTAACACGCAAGTAATGGTTCTTAGACAAATGTCCATAGGCCCATATGTATGCCCATTATGTCAGATATTCTGGCGAAATGAACATAAGCACTATCTTTGTCATTGATGCTGCGTGCGATCGATGGAAGAGCCTCATATGTAACGCAAGTTGAAGCGTAAAGCAAGGAGTCTCTGGCCTACCCCATAACACATCATTTCAAAATCGAATACAGATGCCTAACTCGTTTTGAAACCTGCTGGTAGCAACGGAAGAGTGTTTTAATAAGAATAATACCTCTTAGGTCGTGAGGAGTGAGTCAGGGAGAAAGACATTAGAGGTACTAACAATGTGGGAGGCGACCATCGTGCCCTAGTGAGCGCAGCTACAACCATTTGGATATCTCGCCACTTCTTCGTTGACCATGATGAAGTCTGTTTACACACAGACCTGAAACACCAAAGGGCGTTTGGGGGATCAGACAATAAAGACAACCTTCAACGCCACTTATTGGGAAGTCAAAGCACACAAGTTGAAAAGCTTAAGACGTCTCAAGTGTTTCTAAACGCCTTCCGTCATATTCGAAAGTGAAATAAGAAGATATTGAGTGACAAATTTGACACCCATAGCCATTTTTCAGTTTTCAACTTTATTACCACCCAGGCAAAAAAATGTTAACCCCCAATTACTTTCCAGAAGAACCGATTCGGGGTGCTCTGATCAAATACAACACATAGGTAGAGATTAGCGCGACTAGACTACCTCAGCACAGACGATGATGGGGGACAGTCAGGAGGACGATGACTCCGCGCAGAGTGCGAACAGAATGTGATCTAGTCCTATCTTTGATTCCATCTGAGGAAAGCACTCATACTGAAACGCGATTCAAGACAAGGCGTTCTTGCCAGCTTACTGCGCGATAGACTTCATATTGGTAACTTGCAATCGAGGAGGACCAAGGTAATTGAGAGGATAGCTCACCGCCGACTAGCTAACCAGCATTGACTAGCCATACTTAAACACTCATCTTTATTAACCCCTATAAGGCCATAAATTATTAGTACTTGTGAATATTAATTCATGAGAACCCAGGGAGAGATAGTGAAAGCCCTGAAACACAAATGATATATTCCATCACGTCTTTAGCAGTCCAATCCGAAGTACTGGACTACATCGATTCTAGACATAGGAAAAAATGCGAAAAACATACACATAGTAAAATTTCTTAATTATTAACACTAGTACATCAAACCATTTCCCACTTCGGTACTCCTCAAAAAGCATTATTGTGAGACCATTCCATGGAAAACAAGATGAAAAGGAAAGGAGACTAAGAGGATCTCCTTTGCCGAACTAACGCTTTATGGAAAACTCAGACGTAGCTGGCTAGCCACGTGTATAATGCAGATATAAAGTCTCTCGAAGTAATTACTAGACAACGCTCATAACCAAGAGCAACATCTATTTGCACCAAAGTCAAGAAACAAAGCGAGAATTGTATGACAATGAAGTAATATCCAGCTTAGATGGAAACAAAAAGCTTTTTCAAAGTCCACTTTAAAAATGAGAGCACTTTATTTTTCGTTTTTTATTACCACTACAGATGATTTCGCTTAGAATAACGGGGCCATCAATCAGAATTTGTGACGACCACAGACAATAAAAGCCGAACACTGTCCTGCTTGCTAAAATCTTGGTTAAATCGACTTGTAGAGTAAAACGTTTAGGCTCGAAATCTTGGCAATGACTACTTAAAATTGGTTATACCAATAAAGCAAAATATGGGCGAAAGTCAGGTAATTAAGTAGGGATGTCATGACCTTCTGGACATAGAGGGTGAAAAACAAAGAATGATAGATCATTAGGCATAACACCAGAATGCAAAGAATTAGCTTATCGAAAATGCATATAATCCTACAAAATAGACGCCTCAATAATTTCTCACACCAACGCAAAAGAGAACCGCACTACCGGGCTCCGGAGCTTTCTACTAACTTCCCCAATGCCCAAACGTCTTCCTTTAATTTCCTCCAAGGGTAACCAAGATTCTCATGTTTACAAGTGATTGCTCGATGCACATGGGGTAATTCCATCCAGCCAATCTTAAGGGAAACAGAGAATGAGGAAGGTTATGAGAACATAACCGAGAAACACTTGAGCATAGGAATTCCTTTTCACATAGAAATGAAGAGAACGACGCAACCTTGATCAAACAAGGTGTTTTCGTGTTTCCACAATTTCCTTCAACAACCATAAGTCCCAATACAGATCATCCTGATTCCGCGCCTTTTTTTGGTTGATGACATACGTGCCATACACACAAATTACTGGAATTTTCGATACACACACTTCTATATCCCATTTGATATGAGACTTTTTGAAATACTAGATATCCATTGTAAGCAAACTATCGAAATTCTTTTCAATTCACCTTGGAATGCGCTGTGCTTGAAGGGCGTGCATCATTGTCGGGATGGCATGAACTGGACATTCCCGTCATCAATCCTTTTGCTTAATTGTGAAATTTTAATTTCACTCCTCAATATGCCACTGGTTGTTTCTTCTGTTTTCCTCTGTTCCACACGTCTTGAGATTGTTGTTGGCTGCACAATTGTTTGAACCCTTAACCTTGAGGCTGCACCACACTTTTTCATAGACATTTGAACAATAGAACACAAGCAATCCCATTCCTCTTTAATGCATGACATGAATTGTCAAAACCGAACTCTCAGACACAGCCATGAGTTATACAAATTTAAAATAAACAGATGAGGAACCAAAACATTTTGTCAATATAAGGAAAGTGATAGTTATGTATCCAGATATAACCATACACCGTCATCGAGAGCAGTAATGGGGGCGCGGACATACGATCGAGGGTGGGGGACTCCTAATAGAAGTACCGCGAGAGCGGTTTGCACACACTAAGGATTGAGGGATCTAAGTGTCAGGGAGGATTACATGCGAAAGGTCAGAGATGGAGAGCTGATCTTGGGTTATTGCGTCTGGGCTATCACTATCACTATGCTCTATAACACAACGATAACTGGGTCGACCGTCGGTCCTCACACTTCAGGTAGGTCGTAGACAAAGTCTCTGGCGTAGGGGGATACCTTAAACACATCTTGTGTTGCAGGATATACGACATCACAGATAGTGATGATGTTTGAGACGAGAACACAAGCACTTCAATCTATCAAAGTAGTACCAAACTTTTCCTTTGCGTTTCTTGATCTGACATCATTCATGTCTCCATACATAATATAAGAGCCATATATGGTGATGCAGAAATCACAGAGTCTTTCCTTAAGGTACTAAGTTTTAGTAACACTGATCTTGACAGGGCCGTAAATATTCACCCAGAAACAGTCCTCCCAACTACATCTTCCAATTTCCCTTTGATAATAATAAACGATTCCGTCACACCAAATCAGAATTCTTAGAGAACATATGGGGTCCACATATCGAAAATAAACCACCTCCAGAACACGAGCCATTCTACACAAAGCATATAATCAAAAGCATAGATATAACACACCCACATAGATTTAATTCGAAATCTCTGCTCAACACAGTCATTTTTTATTCTGAATCCAAAAAAATACACATTATGATTTTAAGCATAAGGTCCCTATTATCCACACGCGTTTTCTTCTTTTCCTCATACCACAACTTATTTATTACAAAATATTCATTTTTCAAACCATATTGAATCCAGATTTCCTTTGATCAGTTTGCGTTTAGAGAGTTTTTTTTACATCCTCTAACATCATAACCAAGTGAATCACCCACATCAGATTAGGTTGAGTTCACATTACAAGGGAAAAATCCTTTGATATCATTTTTTTTGCTAAATCTACGTCTTAGCAAACGATGTATACAATTGCAGATTGATGAAAGCTTCTTTGTCCATGAACTCAAATCCAGGCACGTCTTCTTAAATCCGAAGAATTATCCCTTTGTTCTGAATAGTGTGCACATTAAAAAGGTGTACTTATTCTATTTTTTTCTTTCGCGTGTCGATTGAATACCTATTTTCCACCATCTTTTTTGTTCCCCTTCGGTGAAAACACACACATTCATTGTTCAAAAGCTTTGTTCATTCATAATAGTTGAGTTTTTGTTTGACGAGTAATTTAAAAACATCCAATTATCTGATTGCTCGTCGTTTGATTCAGATACATTAACCACCCCCTTTAAGTGTCGTGGTTTGGAGGAAATGGTCATTGTAGTCATCTTTAATTTTTTGAACTATCCAATGATCCAATTTCTTCTTGACAGAGAAACCTCAAAAGAACTCATTCTTGATGTCGACATGAACAGTTAACCAGAGATTATTATGTAGAACTTGGTAGATATGAAAAGGTCTTACCCGAACTCATGCTGTAAGGATCTTGTCACACTTCTCAAAGAACAAGAATTTATCCACAAAGCTACTTGCAATCTTTTTTGTAAGCCATTGAGCGCCAACACATAAAGTAAAAATCCACTCACACACACTCCTAAAGGAATTCGTTTTTCGTCAATTTTAAAATTAGCATGGGAGCACCTTTTAAAATCGAAATACAACCTACATAAGCTTTCCCATTCTCTTGGAATGTTAGAGCAAAACATAGATGAAGGGAAAATGTATCCAAACTCCAGTATCCGCCCAACATGATGAATATAGAATCTAAGAAGCCTTCATTCCTAAAATAATACATGTTTTTCATGGAATCGATGTCTGATTCCAATCTTCACAAGTAGCATTGTATCCGTGTTTCCATATTAGAGGTTTCTTGTCATTCCGTAGAGTGACTGATGGTGCATTTTTTGGATGGGTTTTGTTTCTGTTGGAGGCTTGTTATGGGAACATATTTGAAGGGTAGGAGGAGATCTCGAAGATTTTGCGGTTGGTGTGGATTTACTCTGATTTCTGGAGGTTTATTATATGTGGCGCGATGTTAGTTAAACAATGATGGGAAGTTGGCGTTATGGTTTATTGGGGCGGTAGTGAAAGCCTTGGTAGTTTATTGCGGTTGATTGAGTATATTTTGGTGCTTTGTACCTAGGGTTATATTTGTGTTGGGAGGGTTGGTTTAAAGTCTAAGTGTGATGTAAAATGAAAACTACAATCCATATATTCCTACATAAATTCACAATAGAAATTTGCATCCTTAACACCAAAAAATTTAATAAAACCAAAGCTTTACCTCCTTTAGATAATTTATTAGCGATGAAAGCGTCAACCAAACGACCATGCGAAGCACCACACACGTTCCATAACCGTTTAGATATTTATTGCCGGAGGCATATTGGTGACATAAAAGGATGTTGCAATGTTCTCCAAATCCTTATGATAAGGATTTCCAATTGGTTTTGATTTCTTGTTCCGAGTTATCCATGTCCAACCATTTTGATCCGTATTGACGAATTGCTTTCCCATGAAGAAGAAAATTGATTAGGGTTTTTGAAGATTAGGTTTTTTTTTTGATTGAATGAAAGATCGAGGAAGAAGATGGGGAGGGGTTGAAGGGAGGAAAATTGATTAGGGTTTTTGAAGATTGTTTTAAAATATGAGGAAAAGAGGAAGAAGATGGGGAGGGGTTGAAGGGAGGAAAATTGATTAGGGTTTTTGAAGATCCTCCATTTATGCTTTCTTAGTTTCTTTGCAAGATTGGAGCCGGATTATAAGTCTTAAAAACGACCAAAAATGGTATGCTTCCATCTATAGTATATTACTATAATATGTACATATTATATGCAAAGTTCTTTGTCGATAATTACAAAAAGTGTAGCGCAAAGGTCCACTTGGTAAGTTAGTTAAGGCCCAATGCCTACAATATCCAACAAAACCATCATTTTAGACATAAAAAGTGTCACCTTAAAGGGGTGAACATAAAAACCTAAATAACCGAATAAACCGAAAACCAAAAGTTTAGTGTTTTTTTTGTGCCATTTACTATAAAAAAATGAAAGACACAAATTAACAATTATCTAAAAATGAAAGACCCAAATTAACAATTATCTAAAAATCAATATACATACAATCATTTTTTTCACAAAATCCCCAAAAATGAGAATTAACTATCTGTTGTAAATACATATAAAAAACAACCCAGTCATGCTTATATATTACTATCCCCGTCTTATAGTAATATACAATCATAGTAATATATGTATGGTTTATCTTTCTTTTTAATGGTATATGACACAAAGCATTTCTAATATGGTAAATAGTTTTGATCAAGATATTGCAACTTGGAATAATACCCACGATAATCGTGCCTAGTCATATTAAGTATCGTGATACTGTCCTGTTATCCCGCAAATAAGTACCTAGTATTGTTCCTACCTCTCTTAATTGTTATGGATTATTGTCTACAGATGGAGACCAATGAAACCCACCCCAAATGGATACTCCTATTCTCCTGTGGAATAACGCACTTTCGTGATTAACAAAATTAATTTTTTTGATCGTAATGGACAGCATAAAAATTGAAATTATGTTCAATGTATAATATAGGTGATTAAGAAACAATTAGTTGTTTTTGGATAATTGTCAATTTTGGAGCGGGGTGGGGGGGGGGGGGGGTAAAACGGACCATTTATTTTTAATCAACAACTATTTTGGATATATAACGAAATGGTGACAGTGTGGTTAGACGAAAGGTGGTAAAAAAACTTAAATCGCTAGAAAAAAAGTTGGCACAGTTTTATGTTGGCAAAGAGAAAAAAAGATGAGTACCTTGATTGGAAACAAACTAAGTTTAGCACCTTTTTGTGCCTTTTTGCCCAACTTAAAAACTAAATACTATGTGTAACAACAATCACATATTTTAATGAATGGCTTAAAACATTAGTTAAGTCTCTTTGAAATATTAGAAGGTGTGTTTGGTGGATGAAAGAAAATTAGTGAATGGTAATAATGTGAATAATGAAACATGAATGTTTATGGATAGTGATTGTGCACACATGCATGCCGAATTCAAAATTTGAAAATAGTTGGTGGCTTCTAAACACAATCATATGCATTAGGGCATGCTTTTGTCTCTAACATTGTGTTCTCAAGTTTGATTTTGAGATGAAAATGAAGTAAAGTGAAAGAACTTAAAAATTATCATGTTCTTTAGTTTTCAAAAATGGAAGTGGAGAGTAAAAGGATGAAAGTGAATGGTTTTTTTTGTGTGAATAGCTTACATCCCATATTTGGGATTAAAGTTACGTAAAAAAAAAAGGTGAAATCATCAATAAAAGACAAAATTAAGTAGTTTGTGAGTACATCCATGGATTTTGAATTGGTATATCTAGTTTGTTTTTAGGATAAAGTGTAATTTTATAAAATTACATTAAAAAATATTACAACATACTCACTTCATTCTTTTTTCACACTCAAACACATAACTATTTATCAGACTTTTCTTCATTAATTACTAAACTACCATTTTTTTTACTTTTCTTTTTTTTTTCTTTACTTTGCATTCTAATTATTTTTTGAAAACACAGTGTAACTCAGGGTGAAAAAAAGCATGGACCTAGTTTACATCATAAACTGTTCATTGTATCCTTATAAACATACTAGGAAGTGTTTTTTTGCCGTGCTAAGCACGGCCCTCGAGTTAATATTTAAGGTTCTTAATATTAGAAAAAAATTAGAGTATATTGAAAACAATATGTCCGGGCCTAGTATAATAGTAAATGAACAGTTTAATGTTTTTACTTATCAACAGTTGCATTCAAGAAGACATAGGTTTCAAATATTTCAAATGGGAGGTGATATGCACACCAAACAAGTTGATGTGCCACAGGACCACAAAAGCACATGTTGTAGATGCATATGGTACCAACACCACATTAATGCCATATTGGTGGTGTGCACATCACTTTGTGGGTGTGCATATGAACTCCCAATTTCAATACATTACCTGTTCATCCTCTCTTTTTCTAACGATTTATTTTTTAATTGAGGTAATGAGGGTACATACATAAGAAAACATCAACATATTGGATGGTCAATAAGATCCACAGCTCTACCCTACTTACAATACCATTCCCTTCACATATCATGCATAAACATGATATTCTTATTGTATACTGCTACACTAAACTCACCTTTTAATCCATTGTACCTCCAAACATGTGTATGTCATCTCCATACACTGTTTGTTGTTATGTTTGGTGCCACTTCAACAAATCTAAAAGTCCAAGATACACTGGTAAAAATGTACCAAATAGTTAGAAATGGCACATGGTCATTATTACCACAATGTGAACATGCTATTATTTTTTATAAAAATGTAATATTCACATAGGACCACTATTTAGTGTGGCAATTTAATAAGACCCTTTTTATGTGGCTTAGTCTACCAATGAGTTGCATGCCCAATATTAATATCATTTCATTAGATTAAAAAGGTTTAAAATGATGGCATATCAATAGACGAAAAGGTTACAAAATGGTCACAACTTCTTTTAGAAAGTAAGAAAAAACATACATTTAAAGTATTAAAATGTAAATAGTTTTGTCAACTAATTGGTGTCAGAAAAACTCACAAGAAACATATTTTCCATGAATAAACTTATTTTTTACTATTGCTTTTGACTGATATAGTGATATTCGTTTTGAAAATCTACTATAGCCCATTTAGTTATTACTAGTTATAGCCCAAGTAAAGCCCAAGTAATTACAGCCTTTTTTTTAAGTAATTCAGTTCTTTTCTTGTTATTTGTGGGAAAAAAAACAAAGTAAAAGCAAAAGGACATGAGAAAGAAATATTTGTCGATGTCAAAAATGAAGATGTGATGAGGCGCTTCTAATCCATGAAAAAGCGAAAGGGTAAATTGATTTAGGTCGATCGAGGTAAGTTAGTTAACTTCTATATAAGTTGTGTGATTATCGTACTTTTTATTCTTTATAAGTTAGAACGTGAGGTAAAAAATATTTGTGCCACATATTTAGAATTCCTGGATCCGCCACTGTAAATCTCGGTTTGTTTCAAAGCTTATAGACATATAATAAATGTTTTGGTTTCATTTTCTATGAAAATGCATTGATTTTTATGGTTTTAATATTTTCCTTTTTGTTGAGAAATTAACAAATATAAACAAAATAATAAAGGCAAGGGATTGTAGTTTCATGGAATGCATATTAGTCATTTTCCTGATAATTCAACATTCAACATAATCCTAAATGGAAATGCTTATGTAATTAAGATAAGTTAAGATTTGGTTTGTGATCAATAGTAGTAGAAAAAAAGAGTATCTATATTACATTATAATGTATTTGGGATCTTTCTAAAATAGAAGGTTTAAAAAATTAAGACAAAAAACTTACTGATGTAAAAATGTGTTACTTTTGTTATGAAATACAACTACAAAAACTAATAAATACACTCATCAAAACTAATTAATGTAAAAATGTGTTACTTAGCAAATGGATCGTTAAGTCAAACATTGGACTATCACTAAAACTTAAACTAATTTTGAAGTCCATAACCTTTAGAGATTTTAGATTCCCTTTCAAAACTAAAAATGTCTAATTAGTAAAACCACTAGTCAATAAAATGAATATGTATAAGCTTTTTATAAGAGAGAAGTGCAAAAATCATCTCTGTGGTTTGTCAAAAAACCGTCTCACGTCTCTCGTTAAATAATTGTCCAAAACACATCCCTCCGTCAATGTTTTGGGACACGATACATTCCTTGGACTAACGGTGCAAATTTTTTTCCGTTAAGTATTAACGAGCGTCTAATTTTTAACGGTGCAACTATATAGGAAGGTATTGTTGTCTTTTTGCTGTCACAGGGATGATTTTTGCAATTCTCTCTTAAAAAAAGTTTTTGTTTGTTTTTTAATTTAAAAAAAAATTTACATTATTATTCGTAAAAAATTTTAATTTTTTTTACAAAATCTTAAAAAAAAATTAAAAAGTGCGAATTTTTTTAAAAATTTTAAAAAGTTTTGTAAAAAAAAAATTTAAAAAGTTTTTAAAAGTACGATTTCGGTTCGATTATTTAAAAAAAAATTAATTTCGTACTTTTTTTAGAAAACTTTTTAAAAAAAATTTGTACATTTTAAAAACTTTTTAAAAAAATTCGCACTTTTAGAATCTAAATTTTTTGAAAAATATTTAAATCTTTTTCGTATTTTTTTAAATGTACAAAAAATTTTAAAAAAGTTCTAAAATTTTATTTTTTTAAAAAAAATAATCGAACCAAAATCGTAGTTTTAAAAACTTTTAAAATTTTTTTTTACAAAACTTTTTAAAAAAAAATTGTACTTTTTAAATACTAAGTTTTTAAAAAATAAAAAGTTTTTAAATTTTTTTTCAAAACTAAGATTGTAAAAGTACGAATTTTTTTTAAAAAGTTTTGTAAAAATTTTTTTAAAAACAAACAAAAACTAAATTTTTTTAAAACAAATAAGATATTTATAAAGTGGGATTTTTTTTAAGATTTTGTAACAAAAAAATTTTTTACGATTAATAATGTAAAAAAGTTTTTTTTTAAATTAAAAAACTAAAAAAAAAGTTTTTTTTTCAGAGAAGTGCAAAAATCATTCATGTGGCACAACAATAACCTCCTATATAGTTGCACCGTTAAAAATTAGACCCTCGTTAATAATTAACGAGAAAAAATTATGCACCGTTAGTCCAAGGGATGTATCGTGTCCCAAAACATTGACGGAGGGATGTGTTTTGGACAATTATTTAACGAGGGACGTGATACGGTTTTTTGACAAATCACAGGGATGATTTTTGCACTTCTCTCTTTTAAATAAATTAAAACTTAAATACCACATACAACAAAATAATAATATAGAGCTATACTATACCTCATATACTGATAGTGGAGACCACAATTTTGGTAACCGATGCTTACTCATACACCATATATAATATTTGATTTCTTCATTATCTAGTCTCCATACCATAGCTCTACCAAGCTGGAAACCCCAACTTCCGACGCTTGAAAATAAGTATATAAAGCGCAAACTTATTGAAATCAAGCATAAAACACATCAAAAAACCAGATTATTTGTCAATCTTTAAAAAAAACTTAATGAAAATATCAACCACTCATTAGGCAAGAAAAATTAATAAAACTGAATTACTTACAAGTTTAAGCTTTGAAGCAATATGAAAGTGCCAGTAAAGAAGGATGCACTCAAAGTTAAGAGAGAGAAAAATCGAAGAAATAAGGTATTTAAATAATGATGAGAAAAAGACGGTTATAATAAAGAATTGAGGAGAAGTGTAATAGTGTCATTTGTATTATGCCTCACTGTGCAAGCTTATAAAGCCCATAGTAAATGATGTTCCTCTTATATAATAGAGTAGTAATCATAAAGAAACGAGCCATTTAAAATCAATATTTGCTATAAATAAAATTGTTTAAAATGCCGTTGTGTCACATTGCGAATCTAGTAAAACCACATTTTTCTTTGTGTTCTTAAATAAGTAGTATACTTTTTACCTTGAGGTGTTTCATATGTACGTATTTGATCACGCGTTTTTTGATTCCCGATAGATTTTGTAACTTTTAATTTTTTACATACGCAAAGTATATATTTGACAATTGAATTTAGTTATATTTTTAACTGTTTTGTACATTTAAGTGTGCCAATCAAAACTAAAATGCACATATCACTTCGCAACCAGTAATAGATGACTAAAAAATACAATAAGATTACTAAATATTTTTTGGTTTTCCTAAAATACCTTAAGAAAAGGTGGGAAGATGGGTATAATACTCTTTTTGTTTGACAAATGGGGGGTAAATGTGGCTATTATGATAAAATTATCCAAGGCTTTTTAAGACTAGAAATTGATAAAGATAAAATCGGTGGGAGAAAAGAGATGTAGTCTGGAGATATGGTGGATGGGCGTTGGGAATTGGAGTTGTGACGAGAAATCCATGGTAGAAGCGAAAACAGAGCTCATGAATTGACGCGAATTAACTAAATTTTTTTGTCCGAATGTACATTTAATTCATGGAGCTGGCTTCTCAATGATAAAGGTATCTTCACAGTTAAATCTCTTAGAGAAATGATTGATGAAGCTACATTAAATGCAACGATTACACCTCAAAAGACTAAGTGGAACACATACATCCCAAGAAAAATTTGCATTTTTGTGTGGCGGCTACAACAACGACGCCTTCCTGTTCGCTCATGGTTACATCATATTGGTATGGATCTAAACACAATTCTTTGCCCTCATTGTGATACCGATATTGAAACTTTTGAGCATTGCTTTATGTCTTGCCCAAGATTGTACGATATGGAAAAAGTCTTTAAATGGTGGAAGATGGGTAATTTTAATGTTGGATCTATGGGAGATATAATAAATTATAAGGTCGTTGGTTTATTTGATATTTGTTTCACCTTTTTCTTTCCTTTTCCTCTATTTGGGTATGGTTAGGCAAATGAGATATGTTATAAGCTGAAAGCTTGAGTTTATATTATTATAAAGTTGGTTGGTGACTTACTTGAAATAAAAGCTTAATAATGTAAAATTTCATAAAAATACATCAAATTAAGTTTAAATATATTTTAAACTTTTGTGTGTTAAACTTTTATATTTTGATTTTTTAAAAGTAATTTGATTAACTAAAAGCTCGTTTTAATGGGCATGAGCTTATGACTGTTTATGGCTTATAAAAAATTACATAAGCCGGTACAACAAAAAAGCTTATATAATAAGCTAAGATAATCGGTGGTTCCTGGCTTCCCGGCTTTCTTTGGTTTAATGTATTTATGGGATATTATCATCTTTATCAAGTTATTATAATTAGATATTTTGGTGATAGATTTAAGGGATACAATGACACAATCAAACTTTCTGTAATTTTAAAATTATCCAAATGATGTATATCTTGAACCAATAAATAAGGAGGCCCAGTGGAGTGAATAAGTTTGGCCCATAGTTACTATGTTGATGGCGGGGTAAATATGACCCGACCCGAAATCAACATCTTATTATTTAATTCTAATATTTTTTGTGCTTCAAATCAAAAACTTTAAATCTGTGGTCGAAATTAGGTCGGCATGAAACGCCGCATACGGTAAATTCTCTTCTTCATTTATACGGTACATATATTATTTTGTTAAAGGGGATTGCTTATTCTTTTTGTGGTAAACCGGAAACCGGATTAGAGACCGGGTCGACCCGGGTTCATCTAAACCGGCCGGCTCTACGTTTTCATTTTGAATCATTTATGACATGGTTAGATTTATCGTGGTGGACTATTCTTGTTTCATAATAAACGAGGATTTAAGCCCGCGCGTTGCCGCGGGATGTTTGTCAGTGTAAACTTAATATACATACGAAAGCGTGTAGAGAACTTGACGTGAACCTGCATGACTTAGCTACGATGCTTTGGCTACCTGTGTGAAGGGGTTTTCAGATGCGTTGACATAGCAAATAATTATTTTTAAGATCATTTGAGTTGGAAGCATAAATAGGCAACTGTTTATACACGTCTGTCAACAACCAATTCATATCTTTTTAAGTTCGGCCACTTTCGCAAGAATAATTCCTTGATGATTTCTTTAAAAAATGGAAGCATTGCCCGCGATGAATCCGTCCAACTTCCCCTTACAATATCACTGTCATAGAAAAGGAAACCAAGTAATTACAGGTAATTAACATACATATTAAACGTTAGATGTATCTTCGTTCACGATGTTGTTATAGGACAATTGTAAATAAAGTACATTGAAGTAAAAGTAGTTGTGTGTTGCTCCATATAATTATTATTAGAACAGGTTAGAGATATATAGCTTAATTTTGAAGATCACCTGCACGTGATCCAAGAGTAAGGCAATCGCGTAACATTAGCATGAAGAGAGGTTGGGGATGGCTTCATGGGTATTCGACTGTTCAACGTTTGCAGGATCGTCGGAAACTGAAAAACAAAATATGCAAATATTATAATTAAAAGCCACCCATCCAATAAAAGTAGAAGTAAAAATGTGGCTGTTTAAAAGCACCAAAATTATAACCTTTGAACGTCGTAACGCCGATTCAGTTCGTCCTCCTTTTGGCCCATAGAGCTAAATACCTGAAAATAACATTTTCAGTTGAAGTTTGGAAACGACCAGCTGATACATTTTAGTAATAAGAGAGTGCCATCGTACTATAATAACAGAATAATATGCAAAGAATGTTTTCTTGCTAAAAAGACGGAAACTCGTAGTTAAAACACGCCCACTATTAGCTCTTGACTCTCAGCAACTCAGGGACTTCAATAAAGAGACCCAACAAATCTCTAGATAAGTCGGCTAGTAAACTGCATAAAAGATGGGTTTGCTGGTGATTGTCATTGTCTTAGTTTACAAAAGGTTGCACATTGTTAGTTGTTTAGTCTGCTTTCTTCTTCTTGGTCTCCGATTGTAGCTGTGGTAAGCCTGAAATGTAATTGGCATAAAAAAGATTCGAAATTAGCTACATTTCATCACATCATATGATTCGTGATACAAAGGCAAAAAAATATATTATATTTGATCAACTAACCAACTGATTCTTGAAGTTGGCGTAATCACTGTGAAGACACATTTTAACCCACCTTAACACCTAAGGGTAACATACCACGTACTGTAATACGAAATAATACAAACTCAAAATTAGAAGAGAGTGACAGTATGAGATGAAGATCGATGTTTACCTGGAGGTGCAGGTGCGCCAAGACTGTTGTAATCCAAACGGAAATGTGGTTACCCAGCTTCTTCTGCCATATACAGTGTAACCAAGAAGCCCTCGTCGTCAATTCTTTTATGACATGTTGATATAAAAAAATATTTATTAACATACTTAGTCAACAAAGCGCTTGGATAGAACTGAAGTTCACCATTGTCACTTGATTAAGATTCATTATGAACTTTGTAGTATAGAAAGCAACAGTTAGAACTTAACTAATTTTCTGCTGGCCTGGATAGGAAACGGCTCAGTGCAGTGATTTTTCCATTCAGGCTTTGTATTTGTTTTAGGTTGTAGGAGGGACAAATTCTAAGATGGCCTGAATTTTTAGGATTTCCTTTCTCTTCTGTCAAATCATGTGTCTTAAGAATTGACCCATATTTAGCTGGGTGAAGCTTCTGTAATAGCAAAAGCGAATTTAACTGAATGCAGCTATTTGAACCTGTAAAGAGATAAGTGTGAAGCCTGTGATGTTATACCGTGATAAGATTTGTGACACTGCGAAGAACCTATCAGCCCTTTTTTACATTGTTTTAGGTCCCCTCCATTAGCAATTTCCTTAATCCCATATTTGTTAATACACTCACACCTAAAACTATAGGAGGCACAAATCGTGGGTCAGTGAGCTAATGGGTCATATGAGTAATTTTGTGTGGATTTGGCCGTTGACCACTCTGTCCAGAAGTGAATATTTTCACATTTGCAGACTTCATTACCTCCAAAAGTGTTTCAGAGCATGTGGAGCTTGCAATCGCCTCCGTCAAATCAATTGCTGAGCAAATGGCATCCGCCAAAGAACATCCACCTGTAATAACAAAAAATTTATGTCTAAATTCTTCCGAAAATTTTGACATTCTAAGACATATGATAAGAGTGTTGATATTTGAGAATATTTGTCCTCTTTTATTTCTCTTTACCAGAAGCACCCTCATATGCTATTACTCTTTTTCTTCGTAAACATGAATGAAGTCTACAATAGTTTTAACATTCGTAAAATAGCCTTTGGAACAAATTTTAGAAAAATGTCAACTATTGTTGTCTATAATAATATAATATACATTGAATGATCTATTTGCCACTACATACCCTTACTGATGCTTTCATATTTATAGCACTTACGCTTCTTCGTATAGTACAGAAAATGTGTGTTTCATCAGACCTGATTAAATAATATATGCAAGTGTTACTGGTTACCTTATATCAAATAATAATTTTACCATATTAATTGATGCAATATTTATATATTGCAATAAAAAATTTTAAAAGGGATCATGTTGTGATTTTGATATTTTGTTTCCGAGTGTAGTGATGAAAGCAATCCCGAACACCCTCAAAGTTGTTAATGAGTACTACAGTCTGAAAATCCAATAACTATATAATCAGCTTTAAACTAATTAAAGTTATGGTGATGTGAAAGGAAAGGTAACCTCGAAAAGTGGGCGATCTCTGCCGGCAGTTCCATTTTCAAGGGCAGGTCCTCGAGTTTTCCTATTCTCCTCCAACTGTTAAGACTCAAAACAACAAATTAAGAAAGTGCGTATTTCAGTTTGTACATTAAAAATCAGCTCATATTAAAACACAATGGCAGAAACAACAAACATGTCATTAACAACATTTACAGTCTCATTCTAAGCTGATCATGAGGCAAATCAATTTCTTTTTTAATTTCTTAACTTGCTATGGAGCCTTTTGGTTGAGAGTATGGTAGGTAAATTGGGTTAGTATTATGATGGGTGAAAATATGAACTGGTTCAGGTTGACCCAGAACACTGTCTGTAAAGAAAATTGATTTCTTTAATATTATAACAGTTTGTATGCATTAAAACGTAAAAATACAGCTTGGCAACTTTTAACCCAAATAACATGTTTCCGTTACTATATATTAAGATTTTACCCATTTGATCCGTAAATGATCAAACATAAGTGAAATATACCCCTTCATAAGTGGGTCAAAAACGCTGATTCTAGTTAAGATAGACGATAATGCTCAAAGATTTATTAAACCTGAGATATGTTTTTGAGTAAGTATTTGCCGACGCTATCAACCACGCCTGCTTAAAAAGAAGAATCCGAGATCTTAAACATAAGCCTTGTGACAGCGATGCAAAAAATGCAGCTGAAAACTCATACCGATTCATGAACATATTTAGGTTGCTAAAATCCATCTATAAATGAAGCGGTCCTTTTTTCACAATTTACCAAGAAACTATTTATTAAATGAATGCAGTATTGTAATGTCCACAATGTTTATTCAAACTTTTACACAAATTTACTTACTTATCCACTTAGATTCTCTACCGAAGTAGCATGCTCGTTATCTTCTTTCCATTTAATTTCAACTAAGCTTGCTCAAGCTATTACATGCTAAAATTCATGGCATAATTCTGTGTAAATTGGCTCATTAATCATTTTGAACTATTAAATATGGTAAAGTAATTTAAAATTCAAGTATCATGTTTCTTAAAGTTCAGCTTCCAAAATAATACTCTTTGCAATAGTTCTAGAAGTAAATATCTACAATTAGGACGTAGCAAATCTACCTTATAAAGCCCTGATTGCACATACAATTGTGGAACTAACTATTTAGCCTTCAAATTTCATGCAAATAAGACTACCCTTTTCGGGAATACCCACTCATTTTTGGGATACTACACCCCATGCTCCAATTGAACCACGACCCTTCCTAACCCAAAAACGCAAAAAAAAAAAAAATTATCGACAAATATGGTAACTTCATAGAATCTGTTCTTCAGAGCTCAGCTTTCAAATAGCATCTAACTTGCACTATCCCTGAATGCACTTATTAGTTTTCAGATTAACTCACAGAAAGAGGCGGGTCAGCCCAGCATTAGAGTAAAAGGCAGAGCGGGTCGGGTCAGGCTATGATTTGTTTATACCTTGGCTTTTTGCCAAGAGTTTTTAATCTGCATAATAGTTGCAAATTTCTTAGGCTCAGATCCACTATTGTGGGAACCGCACGACACACTGTCTCTGGCGACAACCACGGTGTAGTTGTGGTCGCCCCCCAAAAAACGCGTCTCAGGAAAACACAACAGTAGAAGAACAGACATCGCCTTGTGTTTAATAACAAGTGTCCCATTAAAAGGCAAATTAACTTGACGCGAAGTCCGCAGCTACAGAGAAGTAAATCCGTCATGGGCAGCAAATGCCACGGGAAAAATTTTAAGCCGCCAAGATACGGATAACCGCTGACTCTTTATTTTTAAAGGCAACGTATAAACATACATTAAACAATCCAAACGAAAAATTATAAAACAACTTTAGTAGCAAACCTTTAGCAGGTATCCCGGGCAAACCACAGATGAAGCCTCAATGTCGTTCTTGACAGTTTCCATACACAACTACCATACTACTGATTTTCTGCACGGATACCGGGCAAACCACAGATGAAGCCTCAATGTCGTTCTTGACAGCTTCCATACACAACTACCATACTACTGATTTTCTGCACGGATACAAAATTAAATAAATAAGATTGATAAACATTGCAATATTCAATTCCTAGGATAGTGTGTAACAATCCACGATCAAAACAACTATTTATGCGCGCATAATGAAATTAGACACTACTATACCTTCACCAAGTTAACAAAGGCGCTTTTCGGGCACTTGGCCTCATCGCAACTTATGGAAGAAATTCGTTAGACTTTGTAGTATTGTTCTTATCTTGCATATGCTGCAAAATAAGAAACCACACAAACCGTTTGAAAAAGTTGAAATTGTGTTGTATTGTAACTAAAGAAATAAGGTTAGAAGCATGTTCAAGGGCGAATAGTTTTTCTGCTCATATCGATAAAAAATAAACAATTGATCAAATTTTGCGGTAAAGAGAAACATGTTGAGAAGTAAAGAGGGATTACAAACACATAGAGAGCAATAGTTTGGTGCTAAGGCCACTAAAGTTGGATTGAACACAACCTGCATATATACATACCAACAGAAGAACTCACATTAGAAAATTTCAAACAACTACTATAAATAAAAAATAAAAACAAATATATATATAAATTAAAAATAAAAAAATATTAATAAACGAACATTAAATAATAAAATAAAAAAAAAATAATAAAAATAAATAAATAATAGAGGATAAAACATTAAATAAAACAATACGGTATAAAAAAAAATAAAAAAAATAATATACATAAATTAAAAAGTTAATAATAATAATTAAATAAAAAATTAAAAAAATATAGGGGTATAAGAAATAATACTAACTAAATAAAAATTAAAATAAAAAATAATATAAATATAAAAAAAAATAAAATATAATAAATTAATAAATAATAATAATTATATATAATCAAATATAAAATAATAATAAAATAATTATAAATAAAACTTAAAAATTAATATATTATAATATAAATAAATATAATAAAAGTAAAAAAAATATTAAATAAAAAAATACACTTAGGATTATTTTTTAAATAGAAACATGAAGTTGCGATATCATATAGTCTTAGGTAATCACCATAGCGACATTAAGCATAAACCATATGTATAAATACAAATGGGTCTAGCAAATTCAAACTGGGCTAGGCCCCAACATAAGCCGAAGCCGAAATCAAACTGCTCATCAATAAGCCGAAGCCGAAATCAAACTGCTCATCAATAAGCCGAAGCCGAAGAATATGTATACTTTGCACATATACTCAACGTCGAGCCGCGCGTGCAAATAAAATACACAAAACAAAATACTAATAAAAATAGTTTTAAGACGGGTTTAGCTTATAAGAACTTCCTAAATAAGCAGGCCCTAAATAGCTTAAGTTAGCTAATAAGCAATAATCTATTTTGCTCGACCCTAACTACCAAATTGAGTGGCTGTTTACTTTGGCTTATTTGATAACCCCTTGAGCTTATTTTAGAACCAATCCAAAATCGAAATCTTACAAAAAAACACCCAAAATTGAAATCTTACCGTCGTGAGGTTATAAAGTAACCCTAATCCCCATTCCTCCTCCTCCTCCTGCCAAAGATATCAACAAAAACAAACCCAACGAAACAAAAAAACCCCCAAATTTCACATTAACCTAATTTGTAATTGAAACCCTAATAGAATCAAAATAAATATTCGAAATCTAAGAGAACTTACATGAATCTTATAGAATTAATGGCCAAGTATATTGTGGTGGTGGATGAACCTGCGGTGGTTTCTTAGAAAAAGAGGAAGAAGATGAATGTTTGTGTTTGATAATATGGGAGCTTTGTATTGTGATTAGACACGTATTTAAGGGTAAGGAAACCGTCTCTTGGTCGGGTTGTAAAGCACAAAAAAAAATAAAAATACAGGTGGGATCGGGTAACCGGGTCGACCCAAGGTTTATTAATATGCACGCAAACCGATTTCCGGTTTTTAATATATAGTTATAATTTTACAAACTTTTTAGGTGTTTGGCAACCTAAGTTATTATATTACTCTATCTTTTATTGTGAGATGTCCAAAAATAAGTGTCAACTTTACATTTCTACTTATGAGAATATGTTTTAGTGCGAAGACATGATATTTGATTGGGGGAGAGTATATAGTTAGTAGGATTTTTTAAAACTGTATGCATATCGGAAGTGAACAATCAATATGGGACTGAGGGAGTCCAATCTTATTTTTATAGAAAACCGTTTTTCCCGGCAGCTAGGACGGGTCATTAGAAAAACCGGTTCATAAAACATTGGTTTCCGCTTGAAAACAAGACCTCTGAAAATGATGTTTGGGTTTACAAATGCCGGGAAAAATATTTTTTACCATAAAAGGTTTTCAAGGAATTTTTTGTAAAAATTCATTTTAATAAAAATAAACTCATTTTAATATGAGGGTTTTTTTTTAATATTTTTTTCTAGCTATGGTTTCTTACATTTTGACCGGCTAATCAACGAGCTTTGATACCACCGCAACACATACACTTAAACCGAGTAAAACCCTCCTTTCATTAAAAGTTTGTTTTCACGATTTCTGACTCCCCCCCTTGTTTTGCCAAGGGTGTAAATTAGTGGAACCAACTCGGAAAAACTTGAGCTTGACTCATGTAAATAAAGGGGGTTCAGTTTCGTGCGCACGCTAGGTTCACTGGGAGCCTTAAAGAGTGCTTGGGATTGCTTTTTCTTTTTGCAAGGCATGCCTGGGATTGCTTATATTCACTCTTAATTACACTTTGCACCGTACACTCTTTAGCTAGTGAGACTTGTAACTTCAAAATTCAAAGAAAAAATGAGATAAATTCACAAGTATTACCCGTTAGAAAACACATAATTATTGTGTTTATAAAAATGCTCTTAACGTGTAAAAACGAATTTGTTTACATTTAAACAAAGACGATCATCTTTGTAACGATAAATTTAGATCAAAGTGGCAAGTATATTTAAGTAGACGAGTCAAAATAAAAAATATCTATGTTTAAAACAAAATATTAAACGAGAGAGTTTAGAAAATGTGTGGGCATAATAAAACACACCATTGGTTGTTATCAAAAGTATCTTTTAAATAAGAAAAGTTACTTTAAAAGGCCAAGAAAAAGAGTAGAAAAACATGAGTCATGACAGTTACTCTATGAGTAATGACACTACTATACTATATTCTTGCTAGTTAAAAAAGGTACCCCTATTGGTACCCCTGGCCCACACAATAGTGCTAAAAGGTACAAAAGATTCCTTTTGTACATCTTTTTTTACATCTGTCAACGCAAATTTTTTTATCAATTCTGTTCCTATTTTGACATAGTTTCATACTTTTGACATGTTAAACGTTATATTTTTCGATCCGTTTTCTCTGTGTCACAGTTTTATAAAATATACAAAATTATTAAATAAATAAATAAAAAACCACAGAAAAAACGTAAAAAACCAAGGGGGTACAAATGGTGTTTCAGGGGTACATATATTCTTGCTAGTTAAAAAAACAGTTACAAAGATTAAAGAATGTGTTATTTTTTTCCTATCAAAATAGCAAATTGGTGGCTTTTTGTAGGTACCCTTTTCCTAGCTTTTGACTATTTTAATGTTGTTTGTTCGACAGCTCACTCCCAATTATGTTTCTTTCTAATTTGTTCTTCATCTATTTTAAATCTCATTGATTCGTGAGTTGATCCATATTTGATTGAGAAATGATATTTATTCTTAATTTATAATCCTAATTGTATTCTATTTATAGAAGTTTAATAAATGGAAAACTAACGGTTTAGATGAGGAGATATGATAAAGATTGAGATCTTTTAACGTTCACATAAATTTTATCGGTAAAGTTCTTCCACAAACATAACAGTAGGGACTCGGTTTACTTTATTTTTGTAAGAAAACTTTACCGGTAAAGTACATATGAACTTTAAAGGATTTCAATTCATATGATAAACATGTTGTATTTCTATATAAGTAATAAAATGATAAGTAGATGAAAAGATAAGAGGATATAACAATGATCTATTGGATTATAGAAATTTATGGTTTGGTTTTTGTCATAACAACTTCACTTTGTTTAAAACTATGGATTTTGCCTCTCTAGAATTTCGGTTCATCTATTATACTATAAGATCTCGTTTTTTCATTAAATGTGCAGGTGTATTGATTGGTTGAATTGATGAAGGAAGATTTTTAAGTTACCAAAAGGGTGAAAGGCTTCCTGCGAATTGATTAATTGATTAAGGAATGCCTTTGTTGTTACAATGTATTTATTGGGGGGTTTTAGTTTACAATAAACACACCAAGAGGTTTATCAGTTACAACACCAGGAGGTTTATGAATGCACATGAAGCTTTAGGCAGTTACAGAATACAAAAGATGTTAGGCTTGATTTACATGTGTTGTGCTTTATCTCCCCACAAGTAATCATCTTCATTTATTGTGGAGTCTTTAAGCTGTGAGTAAATGTCATATCGAAAGGTATAATTTCCCTAAAAATTATGAGCAATGCTAGATCCACTCCCAACTCACATAAAAACTTTCACATGCACATGTGGCATGTAACTTGGACCAATCACATGCTATCAATTTTTTTTTCACTACCTATATTTGTTTGACACATATGGGTGTGGAATTTGTATGTGTAAAATGGGTGTGGATCTAGCATTTCTCAAAAATTATTTCGAGTATATGAATCATCCTACAATTACAACCACCTGCAACGTTTTTATTCGGGTTCCCAATTATTTGTTACGTGATTGGGGGATAACCCAATTCGATGGTCTGTATACCATAATTAATAACCCTTGAAGCTTCAAATCTTTTAGACATAAGCAAAATTAGGGGTTTTGATTTTTGTCTTTAAAAATGGAATGGAATTTAGCTTTGTTTATGATTTGATTTGTTGATTTCAGATAAGAAGCAGGTATTGATGATATTGTTCGTAGATTAACAATTTCGATGATCCCAAACCATCATGTGACCTTATCAAACTTTAAGCTTTGTTACTCCACAAGCATACAGTGATACGCTCAGATGCTTATAATTTCAATACGTTTGTTAACAACTAGGATTGTTTGATAACCTGCAAACTCTTATTTGATCATTGTGTGTCCAATTTAAATATGATTATGCCTCATTCTTAGGTTCTGATAGTTGTCTGTGGGAGCCACAAATGCTTCTTTTATAATAAATCAGTTAGAAGCTAAGAAATAAATATCCTTTTGTCCGGTAATGTTTCATGTATTTCCCCAACTACTTTAGATTCAACATCAGTTACTGCCTGCTTGCACAAAAACACTAAGTGTGGAAGTATTCCTTAGTGTGAAATTAAGCCCATAGCGTGCTCCTAATTAACTGGTAATCTCATTTACAACAGGTTCCTAAAAATATCCATTCTATTGTTACCAGTATACCTTTTTCACAACGTCTAAAATAATGAAAAGCTAAAGTAAGCCACGTATAAGTTATAATATATTTTTTTGGTGAATTAACTTGCACTATTGTTTTTTGTGATGAAGCTTGGATCTTTGGAGGCTTTCCGTGGGTTTATGTGATAAAGATTAAGAATGAAGTCGCCGAGGTGTGCTTGGATTTTCCGACGCACCTTGCGCCGTCATTTTCACTCCGGGCACCAGTAGTAAGTCTCATTTTTTAAAAAAGTTTTTAATGAATTGGTGTTTAATTATTTGATCACTAAAAATGAATAGGTTACTGAAACTTTAAGAGCCTTTCTTAGTTTAGAGCGATTCAGACGCATTTGCGAAATTTGTCAAAATATAGATGATGAATACTTATGAACTTCGATAAGCTATAATCATGATATGCTCATAAGCCCAAAATTGTGACCTTCTTAGTATTTCAAAAACTTCATAATCCCTTAAGCTAAATAAACTTAAACAAACACTTCTTGAAACGTGCTGACAGTTGGTTCTTTGTTTTAGCAGACGAGTTTGAAAGGTGAGGCCACAAATGTTATATCAGCGGACAATCTGTCATGAATCGAATGGTTGAAGGGTTCTCTTACAAGAGCGGACACTTACACGACACAAGGTAAATTCAAGGATGTTAGAGGCATTTGCCATGCCATAAACCATAAAAAATGTGTCACACCCCCAGACGGGGCCTGGACGGAACACGTGTCCGGAGGCGTGACTTAATTGAGCATCTCAAGTACAAAGCATAAAGAACGACCTCTAAGGGTACGTTTTGAAAAATAAACACCGTTGCAAAGTTTTAAAATAATAATACTAAGTTTTACATCGATTAAATTTAAAAGATTCAAAGTTAAAATGCGGAAGCTTAAATAAGTTCAACAATGGTATTTAAAGACATAGGTAAATCTCTGGAAAACCGGTACATGCAAATAGACTTCACATAAGTCAATCAACAGCATCTATGCTAAGCACCTGAGAAAAACATGCTTAATTTTACTCACACTTTTTAAAAAGTGTAACAAAAAAAAGTATAGTTTTACCCACGCTTTCTAAAAAGTGTAAGCAAAAGTTTAATTTTTACCCACACTTCACATAAAATGTAAGTAAAAGTCTAGTTTTGCCCACACTTTTAAAAAAGTATGAGCAAAAGTCTAATTTTTACTCACACTTCACATAAAATGTAAGTAAAGTCTGTTTTGCCCACGCAAAAAGTCTATATTTTACACACCAGTTCAAAAAGTGTGAGCAAAAGTGTAGTTTTACTCACTTTTTGAATCAATTGTAAGTAACAGTCTTACTTTTCCAATGACATTTTAAAGAGCGTGAGTGAAAGTTTAACTTGTATCTTACGCTAATCGCGGTCCAAAAACCGATTTGGTCCAAAACACGAGACCGAAGACCAGACCGGACGAGACGAAAACCGATTTGGACCGGCCCGGTTCGGTTCGTCAGAGCGGCCCGATCCAACAAAGCATAAGATCAAATTGCGCTGGACCGGATCAAAGACCGAATATGAGAAAAATGACGGGCTGAGGACCGGACCAGAATATGTTTAGTCCGGTCCGGTACGGTTGAGTTCGGGGTTTATTGTCCGATCCACGATCTATTATGCCGAGCCCTACCTTGTTGAAAAATGTAAATACAAAGATCGTTTTTTTTCAAGGTCATTAAAATCTTTTACTAAATATTTTTACAAAATATTTTTATAAAAAATTTACTATAATTAGAGATAATTTTGTTAAAAGTTTACAGTAATATTTTTTTTATTAAACTATACTCGCACTTTCATATAAACACTTTCCGTCTTTCCCCTTTTCATTCGTTTCACCTCATTTTCTCCAAATTCGATCGTCACTCTCACATACACTCACGACAATGAACCTGTAATCACCCAATTCGTTAAGGCTAACGGATTAACATGCAGATCGTTACTCAACTCGTGAGGGCTAACGGATTAACATGCAATTCGGTAGATTTAAATTATTATTATTTTGTTTATTTTGCGATATTGTGATGTTGTAGTGTAGTTTTGATAGAATCTTCAAGTATAAGTTAGGTTAGTAAGTTATTGATGCACATAACATGTTCGATGAAATGACTCAATGAAAATATGTTAAGAAATAAGTATAAATTATCGAAAATGTGTTTTGGGAAAGCCTTTTGTAAAGATGCACATAAGGTGTTGGGTGAAATGCCTCACTTAGTTGTGTGAAAATGAGTATAGAAACTTAAGACTGTGTTTAGACATAAGTTGATACTTGGTACATGTGGTGTTCTTTTTCTTAACTCTTTACTAAAGATGCACGAAACTGCGCTCCAAAACTTACTTTTGTTTAGTTATAAACCAAGTAGGCATAACAGAAATTAAGATGTCATTGTTATGATGTTTCGCGTGTGGTAAAGCAAAATCAAGCGCAAATTTAGTGAGGTTACTTTTCCCTGTGGTTAGTGAAATTGTATCTCTCTTTGAACCATTATGTTTAATTAGTTGTCGCATTTCGGACATCGTGTACTCATATAATATTGCACCACTTTTTTTTTCTGAGGTTGTAAAGATATAATGTGGATCTTTGACATAGAGCTGCGATTGTGCTTATAATAGATGTGCAACTAACTATATGTTCATTGCATCAGATCTCATCGGTTTTAATACTTCAGGTAGTTGACAGTTTGGATCCTATGGAACAAAACTTCTTATTTGATACAAATGATAACAGTTTGGGAGGATTTGCGAACATGTTTGAAGATGAAACTGATAATTCGCAAGCTATTCATTCTTTACTAAGTGGGAGTTGGAGTGCTCTTATGTAGTCGGCACTCGAAGAAACCTCGAGTACTAATACAGGGGAGTAGGAACAATGGAGTGGTTTGAGATTTCAGAACCCATAACCGTCCAATGACATTCTTCAGCAGAATAACAGTTTCCAGAACGCATCTTCTTAGATTCAAGGCCAGGGCATCTTAAAACATCTAATGCAAGCTTGAGCATTCCTGGTTTCCAGCGGTCCCACCATGCATCGAGTGGGCCTGCTGGACAGTATGGGGTTGTTACCAATGCTACGAATAATGACATGGAAATTTAAGAAGGTAAGTGGTAAATATGATGTTTCTAAGTGTATGCTATCATTTGTCATTTGTTCAAAAACTTTACAACCCCATGCTTGTGTCCCCATGTTGTTTCACAAGGGCTGTTGGACGAGCACCAGAGACGGTCTAAAGTATCTGAGGCGACAGCTATTAGAAGCAGTGATTCTCTGGTATGTACTCTATGTTATGCATATCTAAATTTGTTTGAAAAGTGAAAGTGTGAGAATTGGATTGGTTACATATTCAGCCTATGCCAATGACTGGGATATAAAGTCTTATGAATGTGTATTTTAGGCTTTTAATAGCAGATAATTAGTTGATGAACCTAAGAGACTATAATCTAGTATTGCCATTTGAATTCAACCATTATTCAGCCTATGCCAATGACTGGGATATAAAGTCTATGAATGTGTATTTTAGGCTTTTAATAGCAGATAATTAGTTGATGAACCTAAGAGACTATAATCTAGTATTGCTATTTGAATTCAATCATTATTCATTTATTCTTATAATCATGCTTTTATGCTTTAGTTTTCATTGTTTTTTCCTCATGCTGGTATATATGTGCTCTGCTGTTATGACAAATTAGTTATGCACATTTTATGCATTCCTTTTTACTGCTTATTTGAATCTTATAAAAAGAGGCACTGTTATACTATCATTTTTGAGTTCACTGCCCAAGCATTTCACAATGTAGCGCGTAATGCACATTTATTTGCGATTATAAGCTAAGTTTGTTTGGAAGTAAATGTGTCAATTTGGGTCGACCTAACCCAAACCAACCCTCATTGATATTACATGTTTTGATCCGTTATCTACCTGTTGATTATTGCACCTCTACTGTTGATAATTATAGATGAAACCGGCATTCACTTTAGATAGCATAAATGTTGAAATATTATGAATTTAATAATGTTGCTTATTGAATTTGAAACAGTATATGGCCTCAAGATCTAACACGAGATCAACATTATACACAGGAAATGATAGAAACTGGATTTGGGCTGCCATTGTTATTGGGATCTTTCTAGTTATCTTTGACCCCGGTCTATTGTGGTATCTTAAAATGAAAAAATTTAGACAAAAAGGTATGTCAATTGATATTCTTCTAATATGGTAAAATGTGTGATATTTGTAATTATTTCAGTTTCTAATCTATGTTTCTTTTTATTGTAGAGGAGACGCAGAACAGGGATTATGATATTCCTTGAGCTAATGGCTTCCGAGAGCTTCAAAGGTGCAACTAATATTGAAAGAAATGGCATAAAAGGAAGTGACTTAATGGTGTTTAGTTTTGCTACTATAGTAGCTGCCACAATCAATTTGCAAGTGAGAATAAGCTTGGATAAGGTGGTTTCGGCCTGTTTGTAAGGTACTTGTTATCTTGAAACTGGTCATATGCTTAAAATCAGTAGTGGCTTTCTTCAATGTAAGATAATGTAGTTTTGAGAACAGGGAAACTTAGTGATGAACAAGAAATTGCAATCAAAAGGCTTTGAAGAACATCAGGACAAGCGCTTGTAGAATTCAAGAACATCATGCAACTTCTCATTAGTAGACTTGCATGCCTTAAATTGTATCAGTTTTTATATCTGCCAGCCCTTAACAGTTTTCAGGTGTGCAGTTGTTAACAGAATCAACTATTTATAAAAGTGCTCCCAAAAAAATCAGGTGGAAGTTGTCATCATACTTCAGGTAATTGTTATGTGCAGTTACTTCAGCAAACCGTTAATTGATACTTGCAACCCCATTAATTGTTATTGTATGTGAAACTTTCACAGGAAATAGATCAGTTGTCCATGATACTGTCAACAATATCAGACGCAAGTCGTCTTCGTACATCATGTAGCTAGTTGTTTTGTTTTACAGTTTTATATGTCCTTCGGTAAGCCTTAAACGCCATTATGTAGTTTTCATGTGTTCAAGCCTTTGAGTAGTTTTTGTACATGCAATATTCACAGGAAAGATTTTAAGTGACATGGGGATTGTGAAGACCAAGCATGGCTATTTTCTTCTTTTTTAGCCCAGTCATAGTTGGATTCCGATAATCATTGTAGCTGCATTTCATACTTTAGAAAGATGTTAGTTTCTTGTTTGTGGTTAGGCAAAATAATAAATCGGTTTCAATCTTGGTTTTTTGTTCTTGATTACTTGTTTTTAATATGTTCATTTTGAATAAATATAACACACTAAAAATTGTATATATGCATATGGACAAAATCTTTTGTAGCCTATAGTGACACTTGAATGTGTCACAAAAAGTATCAACCTTTTCTGACACTATTAAGTGTCAGTAAACGCTGTCAGCATATACTTTTACCGCCTGACTTTTCAGTGACACTTTTTATAAGTGAAGGTGAAGCAAAAACATATTTACTGACACTTTTCTAGACATTTTCTGACACTTTTTGTGTGTCATTAAAGAACATTTTTCTTGTAGTGAATATTTAATTTAGTCTTTTATTCATTTGTATGCACAAACTAAACCGTGATGTTTTACTAAAGTATTTAAACTCAGTTCAGTCATCACTTTTATATATCTTAAACGTCCAAATAAATGAAGTAATTATAAAATCCTTGTCAAGCAGGTATTAATTTAGGCAGATCATTATCAACAATTGTAGAACATATTTTTGGGCTTTATGTTGTGTATGCACCAATAACTATTTGTAGGTTGGCGTAAAGTGTGTATCCCGTATTATTGATAACCAAAACAATATATACATAAGTTTGGATGATTCTAGATGTGGGCTTGAGCCCATTACACATATATAATATATTACGGGCTAACACTCCTCCGCAGTTGGAGCGGGAGGACACCAGACGCTCAAACTGGAGCGAAATTCTTCAAATAAAGCTGACGACAATCCCTTGGTGAAAATATCCGTAAACTGATAGTGAGAAGGCACATGAAGCACACAAACTTGACCAGCAGCAACCAAATCACGAACAAAATGTATGTCAATTTCAATTTGCTTTGTACGCTGATGTTAAACCGGATTGCATGATAAATAAACAACACTGACATTATCACAGTAGACAAGCATATCGAAAGATAAAGGAGTATGAAACTCACGCAGTAAATTCCGTAACCTGCAAGTCTCTGCAACAGCATTGGCAATACCACAATACTCTGCCTCTGCACTGGAACGAGAAAGCGTCGGCTGACGCTTAGAGGACCACGAGAGCAAGTTGTTGCCAAGAAAAACACAATACCCGAAAGTCGAACGTCGAGTAGTAGGACAACCAGCCCAATCCGCATCTAAATAAGCAACCAAATCTGTGGTAGATGATGAAAACAACTGCAACCCATAATCTAAAGTACCACGAACATACCGTAGAATCCGTTTAAGAGCCGATAAATAAGGCTCCCAAAGATCATGCATATAAAGACACACTTGCTGAACTGCATAAGAAATATCTGGCAGAGTGAAAGTGAGGTACTATAGAGAACTTGCAAGACTCCGATAAAGAGTCGGGTCAGAAACCGGATCACCATCACTGCCCAGTTTAGACTCAGTATCAATAAGAGTGCGACTGGGATTACAATTAACCATATGCACCCTGTTAAGAATCTCAACAACATATTTCTTTTGAGATAAAAACAACCCTGAGGAATCACGTAAAACAGATATACCCAGAAAATAGTTGAGCGGACCTAAATCAGTCATAGCAAACTCTTGATGTAATTGTCTAATAATTTGCTGTAACAAAATCTCAAAAGAAGCGGTAAGGACAATATCATTAACATATAATCACAAGTAAGCAGTAGCAGTCCTCTGTCTGTAGATAAATAAGGAGGAGTCACAACGACTATGAGAAAAGCCAACTCAAGTAATATAAGATGCAAATCGCTGAAACCAAGCTCGAGAGGCATGTTTTAGCCCATAAAAAGACCGCTGTAATAAACACACATAATCCGGATGGACAGAATCCCGAAATCCAGTAGGTTGATGCATATAAACTATCTCAGAAAGATCACCATGTAAAAAAGCATTCTTAACATCGAGTTGATGAATCGGCCAATGTCGAGAAGCAGCTAAACTAAGGACAATCCGAATAGTACCCGGTTTGACAACCAGATTAAAAGTCTCATCAACATCAACCCTCTTTAACTGTGTACTACCGTTCGCCACAAGACGAGCCTTGTAGCGACTAAGCGTGCCATCTGCCAGATACTTGTGATGAAAAAGCCACATACACCGCACAATATTGGTATTTGGAGGTCTAGGTATTAAAGTCTAAGTTTTGTTTTTAATAAGCGCATGATATTCATCACGCATAGCATTTTACCAGTTTGGATCACTAAACGCATCACGATAATATTTTGGTAAAGAGGAAACCGAAGACACATGTAAATTAAGACGCTCAGTGGGACGATTAGTCCCGACACGGAAGCATGTGACCATGGGATGAACCAAAACCGGGTTCGGGTTTTCAGGTGGGTCAGGAATTATAATAGGTGATTAAGCCGCAGGTTCGTGTTGGGTCATAGGGGATTGAGTTAGGGTAGGCGTATGCTGTTGGACCGCAGACGTGGATGGAGGCGGTGAGTGGCCTTGATTTTTGGTGGTTTGAATGTGAGCCGGTGAGAGTTGTTGGGGCGTGGTAGGTAGTTGGGCCGCATCAGGGTGGTGTTGGATCGGGGTGTTATGAATTGGAGTGATGGGTTCAGGTGGGAGTTGCACAACGGGATTGGTGGGAATTGCTGGTGGGATAATATCGGGTATGTCGTCTAAAAATGTATAGGTAGGTGGTATAACGGGTTAAGTGGAGCCATAAGAAAAAACGGTCTCATCAAATGTAACATGACGAGAAATAATGATTTTATTTATTTTTAAATCAAGACAACGATACCCACGATGATTGGAAGCTTGTCCTAAATAGATTAAAGGTGTGGCGTGAGGTTAAAGCTTGTGGTTGGTGTCAATGTGAGGGTAACATAAACACCTAAAGATACGTAAAAGGCTATAGTCAGGGTTTGTTCCAAACAAGCGGGTATAAGGTATTTCATTATGAGTGACAGTAGATGGTAAAAAGTTTAAAAGATGAGTGGCCACATTGAGGGCTTCTACCCAAAAAGTAGGTGGAAGGTTGGCTTGAAAAAGTCAGGTTCGAATGAGGTTATTGATAGTACGAACTATTCGTTCAGGCTTACCATTTTGTTGGGATGTTTTTAGACATGAAAAACAAAATTGAATGCCATTGTCAGCAAAGAGTTTATGAAAGTTACGGTTGCCGAATTCACTACCATGGTCACACTGAAATGAACGAATTTCACACTTGAACTGAGTACGAACATAGGTACGAGACAATACAAACTTAGACCAAACATCAGATTTATTAAGCAAAGGATAAACCCAAACAAATTGCGAATAGTGATCTAAAAACAAAACATAGTATTTAAACCTAAAAGACTCGGGGTGGGTGAAGTCCACACATCCGAGTGAATAATTTCAAAACAAGAAGTAACGACAGTATTAGAACTGACAAACAGAAGCCTCACGTGTTTGCCAAGCTGACAAGCATGACAAAGCACATGAGGTTTCTCCTTATTACATGAAATGAAATTATTGGAAACAAGGTGACGTAGCACTTCACGTCATGGATGTCCAAGACGCTGGTGTCACGTATGCTGACTAACAAGGAAAACATGAGGGATCTGATATAGAGCTGTGACTGGGTAAAGATCCCCCGTGCTGTCACATCGAAAAAGCACATGACACGTTAGGAAATCCTTAACAGAAAAACCAAACGCATCGAATTCGATAGTGTAATTATCGTCACGAATAAATTGACGAACATATATTAAATTCTTGACAATATGAGGGGTGATAAGAACATTATTTAAGTGAAGAGATTTAGTTGGGGTAGGAAAAATACTATGGCCCGTATTAGTGACGGGTATAGAATGACCGTCACCAACCGAGATAGACGGATACATACACGTATTAAAAATTTCACTAAGACTAGTAATCGAATTATTAAGATGAGCGCTCGCACCTGTATCTATGTTTCAAGCACCACTAGTAGGATCCTGAAGAGTCACGGTAGTAAAGGCATGTGGTATGGTGGTCGCTTGACCCAAGAGAGCTGTATGCTCCGCATTCCCCTGCAGATTAACGGGCTGACCTGTCATAACACTAGGCTAGGCCGACTGAGGAAAAATCATAGGCTGGGCTGGCAGTAGAACAAAGCCCGGTTGGCCAGAAGTAGGGTAGTAGATCATGGGCTGGGCCAACTTGATTAAAAAACTAGGTGGAGGACTATGAACACCCAACTGTTGGGCCGGCATGGTTGGGCCTGTTTGATAGGCAACCAAAATTGGTTGGGCATGATTGGTCAAAGTATTACCCGTATCTTGACCTGTCATGACTTTCGTGTAGCAATTTAAATGAAATCACAACCTACAGAGATGTATAAACCGAATCTTGCAAGTGGCAGCCTATTAGTGGGTTTAGGGTGCAGATATAAGTTTTCTTATCTATTTGCAAGTGACAGCCTATTTATTATCAACTAATGGTTTGTGGGTTTAATTATGCGAGGATGTAGGGTTTGTATGAATGTTGGGAGTTTTAGTAGGCTGCGTATGTCAAACAAATAACTTGATGTCGAACTAACAGAAAAACATGACCTATGCAAGTATTAAAACAATCGTGACCTTAGCACGATTAATCACAAAACGCGACCTAGGCACGTATTAAAAACAATCGTGACCTTAACACGATATGAAAACGTAAACGTGTGACCTAAGCACACAAAACAAACATTTCAGATGTTGAAACAAAACTCGCCGACTGGAAGGACGAGACCAAGGAGAACGAGATTAGGTTTAGGATCGGTTGGTTAGGCTTTGATACCATGTAGGTTTGCATAAAGTGTGTGTCCCGTATTATTGATAACCGAAACAATATATACATAAGTTTGGATGATTCTAGATGTGAGCTTGAGCCCATTACACATATATAATAATATATATATAATAATAATATATTACGAGCTAACACTATTCGTTGACATCCTAATAATTTGTCAATGCAAACTTATGTTTGGATGATTCTAGATGTGAGCTTGAGCC
>BQNB010007062.1:0-42738 GCA_026074375.1 Tanacetum coccineum
GAACAATATAAGTTATTCGGAAACTAACTTATACTGCTAAGAAGAACAATGAATAAAACAGAACTTTGATTACTATTAATCTACTAGCTTACAGATTACTAACTATGAATATTTTTGAAATTTATATCTCTAACTAGTACCATAGGTTCCTTTTATACACCAAAGAAACCCTAATGGGCCTACAAAACGTGTTAAGTGATCATGCAATTCTATTCCTAATATATCTCATGCATATCACTTAAGCAGTACTAACATTCTATACTAACAGTACTAATATACAACTAGCAGTACTAACTATAACTATCAGCAGTACTAAGTGTAGAAGCTCTAAATCCCAACAAGGCTGCTAATGGCTCAAATTATCCAGTGCCTAGGGGGGAAGACTAGTGGGTTTGACCAGATTTCTAACAAAGATGCCATAATTTTATATTATCTAGCAAATGGGGTTCAAATTGATTTTGCTCGATTAATCTGGGATGACATTATTTCAAAGTTTAAAAAGAGAAATAGGGAGAAGGTTATCCCCTACTCGAGATTTTTGTCACTTTTATTGGAGCACAAAATGGATGGTTATGGAACTGATGAGGTCAACCTAAACCCCACATAAATCTTTAGTATTAACTACTTGACACTAATAAAAACTAACCTAAAGGACATCCATTCACTCCCCATATGTTGGCTATCTATAATGTAGCTGAACTAGTGGAATTTCAAGATCCAAACTCCTCTGCTTACATTAAGAAGAGGGTTCCCCAAGGCAAATAGTCTGGAGCAAAATTTATACATAGGAAGAAACCAACTTCCTCAAAACACCATCCTTTGTCCAAGATTAAGGCAACTAAAAGTGGATCTTCCTCAAAAGAAGCCATTGAATCCCCCACTAGCCATTTAAAAAGAAAGAAGAAGTCTAGTTCGGCCAAGGACTATAACCCAAGCCAGCCAACCTCTAGCTTCTACCCCTATGGTTGTTGGAATACATAAAGAGGCCCTGCAAGCAACTGGAGACCTAACATCTTTAAGGGTCTCTAATGAATAAAGAGCCAACCCTTAACTCATTAGTGTAGTGTCATCATTAACAACAAAGCTTGTATTTTCAGATTCTACCATTTTACACTATGAGTCTGCATCAGGACATGAGGCTTCAGCAGCTTCCATAGCTAAAGCTAATCTTAAGATCTTTGCTCCTAATGATTCAGTATCTAAACAACAAGGTATTGTTAAAGGGAACGAAATTTTTTCATTTTATCATATTATTGCAGGTACTACCCTACATGTTCTTGTAGACAAAACCAAATTTGCTAGTGAAATGTTGGAAACTATCCTCACTGAACCTACAACTGAAAAGGATGCCAGTAATGCTGAAAGGGAAGTCAGCTTTGGAGATGATGAGTCCAATACCTCCCCTGAACTCTCCAGCTCTGATGATACAAAGAAATAAATCAAGCTAGAGGATCTGTCCAAACTGATCCTAAATGTGGAGGTTGATTTCCTGGACCTAGACTTACCTGAAGATGATGAACCCATCATTGTTCAAGATGAAGATAAAGAAGAAGTTCATGCTGAACAACAAAGAGAAACTAAAGATGCTTCAGCATCTCAACCTCCATCTATAAAGACTATCCAAATTCAAGAACTAAGCACTTAAGTACACCTCCTCCAGACTTTGAACTCCAAACTAGTGAAAGAAAAGGAAGTGGCTAAAACTGAAGGTGCTTTGGTAAAAGCTCAATCATCCTTCCTAAATGTGTAACAGCTCACTGAGCTTCTAGTAACATCTTTAAAACCTGAACTTTTAAAGCTTCTAACAAATCATGATTTGAGTGCATCAATACCAACTGAGTTGAAAGAACTTCCATCCAAAGTCGATGACATATTTGGGGAACTAAAGGATTTGAGGAAGTATGTCCATTAATTGGAAATTAAGCTTCCAGGGGATTTGAAAGAAATCCCTACCAAGTTGGAGAATTTTAATTCAACTGTCTCAAGTCTTACAACACAAGTCTCTGAACTTAGGACTCTTCAGTGGGAACTTCCAGCTGATTTTCTTGTTGTACTAGGGTAGGTTTCATCTGTTCAGGCTAAAATCAAGACCTTGGATGCTCTTCCAAGTCTTCTCAACAAGGTCACTGAAGCCTTGGACAGGTTTGCTCAAGCCATTGAGTATGCATCACATAAAGCTGGTGATCAAAGTGTTCCTTTAGCAGGCCAAGTTAGCACTCAACCTGCTGAAGGGGAGAAGAACACAAGACAAGCCACAATCACTCAGCTATTTAAACAAAGAGCTGCAAAAGATTCTAAAAAAGCAAACATGAACTCTCAACCAATACCAACAACATCTCATATCAAAACAGCTTTCATACCGCCAATCATTCCCACCACTGAACAACTTCAATCACCTTTCCTTTTTAGTCCACCAAAGTCCTCTTCTTAATCTGAGGAGGAACTCATCAAGAATAAAGGAAAGAAAGCCATATCTCATAAAGAAACTGAAGAAGAGTCTGAAACTGACTCTAAACCTATAGTCAGACCAACTGGTTCAATGGTTGAATCCTCTAAGAAGAAGAAACTGAAGAAGTTTGACTTTGTTACTGAAGAGGGTGGTCATATCTATTTAACAGAAAAACAAATCAAAGAAAAAAAGAGGATTGAAGAATCAGTCAAAGCTGATATGTCCAAGAAAGAAGAAGAAGTAGGAAAAGAAGAGTTAGTTGATCTTCTAGGTATTGATGTGGTGACAAATGTGTACAAGGCTAAGATCAATTATGATAAGTATTGTGATAAGAGGCTGAACAAAAGGATGCAGTCAAGAATTACAAAATGTGATGTTTTAATAAAAAAGGGCCGCATTACACTGAAGGTATATAGGGAGGATGGTTTTGATAAAGTCATTCCTAACTTCAAGGTCAGTGACTTGCATCTTGGTGAATGGAGAGAGGTAATGCAAGCTTGTCCAAAAAGAACTGGAGCTGGATGGACCACCATCTATGAGCACATTCAGAAAAGAATGGAGAATCTGCACAAAACTAAATAAGAGCTGGAGATTGATTTCAGCAAACCCTTAGAAGAACATGATCCCTTTGACAAGCTTAATGAACTTGCGAAAAAAGAAGAGGAAACATGCTGATGCCTTTCAAGACTACTTCAGGTCTACCAAAAGGTACACGTCATCAGTTAAATATGAAAATCATCCAACTAGAATTGTGCTAAATGATCCACATTTGGGTATGATCTTGTTAAACTCCCACCAAAGACAAGATTTTGTCAGCATTAAATACTTTAAAGATTTAAACAATGAAATGATGTACACAGTTTAAGAAATCTTTTTTAGACTTCATCAAGGACCTGGCCAAAATGATCTAGTAAGGACCTTCAGCTCTGTGTTAGTTGTTGAAGCGGATAAAAGAAACTTGAATCCCCTCAAACAAATTAGGGTCATTGAACAACTAAGGCAGTAGTCGTTGTAAACTTTTGTAATAACTTTATCTTTTATATGGTAATGTCATGAAAGTTAGTATGAATGTTTATCAGTTTATGTTGTTCATTATTTGTCAGTTTGTAAGAAGAAGATTGTTTGCTCACTTACAACTGATTTGAACCTAGGCTATTTATATATTCAAATAGGGGAAGATTGTTGGGTAAGTTTCTGAGCCTTTTAGTCTCTCAGTAGATTTAAACATAAAACCCCCTAAGTGTAAACTTGCTGAAGACAAGTTCAACTTTATCTCGCTAAAGACAGTTTAGCTTCAGTTCTTCAGGTACTTAGACGATCAAGCAGTATCTTCACTTTAGTTTATGTAGCGGTTCAGAAACTAAAGAAGGCCTTAGCAAGAGCTTCAGTTCAGCTTGGTTGGCAATTCTAAGCTGAATGATGTCGATTTCCTTTTAGAAGCTGAAATAAAAATTTTCTCTTCTAGAAGGTTTACAAGGCGGGAAAAAGATTGCTTTATATCAAAAGGAATAAAGCAAATCTCCTTAAGAAAGAATACTTCTAAAGTTGGTATAGAAGTACAACTACTTTCCCTAAAGGACTATACCTAGTACCTTAAAGCATTTGTGCATTAAATGGTATCTCAACCACCCATCTAATGCATGACATGTGTCCTAGGTATCCAATTGTAAAACCTAATTTCTTGCCTATAAAAGGAATGTGATGTAAGGAGTAAATGTTATCTCTTCTAATTAATGTGAAACACATTGAAGAACATTTACACCCAAACAAACTGATAGAACTACTGGAGCTTAAGCTCAAGTGTTAGTTAATAGTTTGTTCTTAAACTTGAAACTTTGGTTCGAGTTTAAGTTAGAGGAGATCACACCCCAGTTGTCATTCAAACACTTTGCTATTCCGCAAGCAAAGTGTGTCATAGATTATTTATTTGATTCTAATAAGAACATATACGTTGAAAATTTACTTCTGTGTGTTTTAAACTTGTTTGTTATATTGTTAACATATATCTGTTTAAAACACACTTTGTTGCCATTGAATGTGATTAGTTTAACTTGATAAACCTAATATAACATTCAAGGGGACCAACATTTTTATTCATTATAAACATTTCATGTTAGTTTTCATATCACCATTATATACTTGTTTAAAAACTTGAAATAAAATTGTTAATGAAAAACCCTAATTCTGGTAGATTTTTATGTCGAATTGTGAGCACATTTAAACAACTTTAAAGAACACTTATGACCCATTTCTTGGCATCACAACTTAGTACTATGTATTAGGGAATTCTGTTATTAATTTTATGAATTTAGGAAATTTATTGGTATTTTAAATAGTTTGTATAAACAAACTTTCCAGTTTTACACACTAAACAAGATGGGTATCTTTGAGCACTTTAGGTTTTCAACCATGAATCAAGTCAGTTAAAATTTTTATAGCTAAGAGCTAGATTCAAACTCAGCAACTTGAATCAATCAAAAAGGTTAAGTATTGAAGAAGTTATGTCCAAAAGAAGTTGAGTAAAACATTATGGAAATTTCTAGCTTTGATATCCGTGTATTGTTTCATACTTTTAGACCCTTTAAACTTTGAGTCAGAATGTACGACTTACATTTTTGGAAAGAAAACTCAAAAACCTTCAATCTAGACTTTAGAATTGACTGATTTCATTAGAAAATGAATGAGTTATGGTTCCAAGAATTCGGTTAAAGACCTTATTTCATAAACTGTTTTGGTTTTTATATGTATAAATACTTGGCAACCTTGATTTTAAATCACATTTGGAACTTGGTAAACCTTAGACACAAGTATAAAAGGGTAATAAAAGTTTATAAAACTCATATGCATATAGTTCACTTCATATTGTAAACCTAAAGCTCCTTATTATTAAATTGGGTCACGGTTAGGATACTTTGACTCATTTGTACTCATACTACTACCGAATCACCTATTTGCTTGAGGTAAGTTTCATATCCCTACTTTTACTTGTTTTGAAATACTTAGGGTGAGAATATATTGCTTGCTTTTACATACGGACACAAGTCATAAAACTTTTACAGATTGACACTAAGTTACCACATTTTCCATGAAGTCCCTACTATCATGAACCATTAATTACTTTGTGTAAGCACAGATGTGGTGAATAGATCTATTTGGGATTGAACTTCCCCGTCTGGGTGTTGGTAATTCTCACTTGACCGACCATACTAGTCAAACAGACGCATTTCATTTAAGGAACTTTAGGTGTTTGTCAAAGCAACTACCTGGGCAACGATTGTAACAACTTAAACTTTACTTAAGGCTTCGTTTCATGAGCTTAGTGCAATAGTAATATTTTTTGTGTGATATTGTATTTGTTATAATAGTCACATACACTCAGAAATCTTTTGGTCCACACGTATACTTATTTAAACCTATGAACTCACCAACTTTATGTTGACGTTTTAACATGTATTTCTAAGGTCCATAACTTGCATACTTAGCTAGTATGTTGAAGTCTCGTGTTAGAGTCACGTGGTTAGGGTTGCGTCGCATTGAAGACTTTCTGCATAAACTCTATTCATTTGATTATCTTTCCAAACTATTTATTATTTTGTGATGAAACTATGGGATGTATTTCGTGAAAACTTATTTATCTGAATGTATCAAATGAATGCCTTTTTAAAATGACACATATAGAGGTCGTTCTTTATATTCTTGAGTTTTTTGTGCTATGAAGTCATACCCATGTTACCTTTCCGCTGTGATATTTTGGGGGTGTGACAGATTGATATCTAGAGCCAATGTTATAGAGAACTAGGTTGCATCATTAGGCATAGACTATAACCATTGCATCATGACATTTATCATAACATCCCGCATGTATACTCACTATATGTTTACACCTGCCTTTATATAAATGATGTTTTATATAAATATTGAAATTGTCACATCAACATGTCTACCTCTTACATCACTATTTCTTTGGATTCTGACGATGAGAGCACCAGCTCGTCTATCCCCTACATCATCCTCTCATCAAACTCAAAGACCGAGGACACCGCCTCGCCTGCTACCTTACTTACACCACCATCGCCTAACTACGTTCTAGCTTTGCCGTACTATGTCACAGCTTCAGACACTGCGATCGAATCGCTTGACGTATCAGCTTCACCTGACTATGCACCGGGTCTGGATATTAAGACTGAGCCTTTTGAGGAGAACCCTCATGAGGCTGAGCACGACCTAGAGGAGTGCTCAGAGAAGGATCCATCAAAGGAGGATCCTTTCAAGGAGGATCTAACGAAAGTGGATGAGCCACTATCGGCTTAGGTCCCACCTACACCACCCACTTAGGCTGCACCTACCATACCTACTTCTACTATCCTGCCAGGACAGACTCCCTCATTCTATTCACACCGAGGAAGACAGTGTGGGTACCATATACCCTTCCACTTGCTATTGAGTCGGCTATCGCTGATGAGATTGCTGCACCACCTCGTAAGAGGACCCGCTCACCTTCACCACCACCACCACTAATACCTTCATCGCCATCATCATCATCACCATCACCACTACCATCACCATTGCCACCACCCAGAGATACCCTACCACCTTGCAAGAGGTTCCAAATGACGTCACCTCATCCAGATACTACTGACGATGCTATGGTTGAGGCTACTGCACCTCATAAGATGTCAACAGGTAGAGCCCATGCTCCTTGCTTGGAGTACCAAGGAGGGTCTACCTCATAGACTCAAGGTCGAAGAGAGTTTGACGGTAGCATACACTCACTTCATCACCAGACAGCCTCTTCAGCACACTGTCCTATTGCTTATAGCAAGGGTAGCTCATCACGAGGGGGAGATTAATGCCCTACAGGACTAGATAGAAGAGGTTCTGTTGACCAGATTGGATTCTATGCAGTAGCAGATTGATGAGTTCTACCCTAGTACTGAATGTATAATCACTATTTCACATATAAACTAGAATATATAAGAGAGAAAGATTGGTGGAGGTGTTTGGATAAATCTATTTCATTAAAGAAAAGGAGAGAGTTTCTTCTTACACACACTCTTCTTAACACACACTCACACACCCTCTCTATGTGAAGAGAGGGTTCCTTATATAGTCAATAAAACCCAGGTTGGGCCTTACTTGGGCTTCCATAGGCAGGGTCTTGGACTATTACAATATTTAGACTAACGAAATAGCCTATTGGACTAACTATTACAAGCTTAATATTTTCTAACTATTACAAGACTCGTGAGATCAATAATGATCGTCACTTCTCTAAAAATGAATCCCTAACAATCTCCCCCTAAGGGACAATCGTTGAGATCTCATTAATGATCAACACTTTCTGAATTCCTAACAATCTCCCCTAAGGGGTGATCATGGAGATCTCTTTTTGTGACATTAATCTTTGATCTTTGATGCTTCTTATCTTGATCTTAAGTCTTGTTCTTGTAATAATTATGCTAGCTCCTTTTGTTCCAATCATGCTCTGGTGATCTTGATCTTGAACTTCTCAAGATCATAACTCTTGCATCATCACTTGATCATCTTTGTAATAATTCGCCTTCTTGCGATCTTGTGTCTTTGGACCAACATGCTCATACTTTATATCATCTTGAAAGCTGTCTAACAATCTGCCTTGATAATCTTTAACTTGATCACTTTACGTCTTTAAGGAAGATGTTGAATATCAGAGTAGCAAAAGTTGTTGGGATTCTAAATTTGATGAGATAAAACAAATAAAAGAATGAAACAAAAGGATCAGAATCGTCATTAAATAATTCTTCAAGCTGGTGGAGAATTATGAAGATTTGGTCAAAGATGTTAAAGATAATGATTAGGAAACATATTAATGTGATTTAATGTGGTTTAAATTGTTTCCTTATCTATTGATTAGCTTCCTTTGTAAGCCTTAATATCCCTCTATATAAAGGGTATTAGGTGTGTAGGTTTAACCATCCAAAAAGGTGTGTGTGTGTGTACACAAGAAGATGTAGATGTCTATTATAGAGTTGGTGTAGCCTCAAGGTAATCAAGGTTTTCCTTGATCCCTGTTACAGTTTATTGATGTAATCGTATTATCTTGATCAAATAATATTGGGGCTGTGGTGAATGTTTGGTAAAACCTTGTTTGATAACTTATTGTTCTTTATTATTCCGTTGCGTATATAAGTTATCTGTAAAACATATTCTAGTTGGGCTTAAACGATCTTCACAATTGGTATCAGATCCACGGGGCTCTTGATCTAGGATCGACAAGGTTTTTGAAGTCGAACCTATGAAGGAAAAAAAAGGTACAAGTTTCTGCTTTTGATATTTAGATCATATTTGTTGCTTATAGGGTTTTCTATAAAACCTAATTTAATCAAGCAGAAGATAAAATGGTTCGAAGTGTTTTTGGTTCCTTTGGTACAAGATGATGTTGGTAAATATTAGGGTTGTTCACAAACCCTGATTCTGTAAAATGAACGTTTATTAGGTATTGTTGTAATAGGAAGTATTCGACTTGGTTTCATCTGTTTGGGCACGAAGGTATTTGTACTGCTTGTTATTATTTGTACTGTTAGCGTCGTATTTTTTTACTAAAACTGCTTGGGATCGATGTTAGTACTGCTTCTATATTATTTGTGATGCTTATTCAAGGTTCGTTTATACTGCTTGGTTTAAGGGGAAGAGTTCGTACTAATTGGATTGGAAGGTTTATACTGCTAGCTTTGAGTTTATACTGTTGATCGAATATTAATACTGCTAGGGTTAAATTGTTTCAACTGCTAGCGTTGACATATATCAGATGACACACACATGATGGATCTCGGACAAAACAGAAAACCAAGGTTGTTTATTTTTTGTTTTACTGTTTGATTTTTGGTTTTTGGTTCTTAACTGAATTAAAGGCTCGTATTTATTGGATTAATTGATTACGAAGAAGATTGTTTATCACTTATTTGAAGATGAAGTGGATTTTTCAAATGCGTGTTCTTATTATATCTTTTGGTCTTGGACATAACTTGTTTGGTTATATACGGTTTATGATGAAGACTTGATAAAACTAGTTTTTACCTGATGTAAGGAGATACATTGTAGTACTCACAGGTATTTACTATCACTTGGCTCAGTGACTCATGTATAGGCATGCGGATTTATCAAGAGATTGAGGTCTACTCATAAAACGAAGAAGAAGATTATGAGTTCTTATCATATTATAGTGCAAGACATAAGATACAAGTTTGGGAGATTCTACTTCTTCATTAAATTCGTTATACTCAGTTTTCTTCATCAGTGATCACTACATAGAGCCTACTGAGTTCGAGATTCAAGAGATGGTAAACATATTGGTTTCAGGGGAAGCTTATTGATTAAATGTTTAACCATCTACATGCACCACTTGAGGGGAAGTGTTTCGTTACTACTACTAGTCATTTATTACTACTCCTAGTTTGTGTTTCTACTGCTCAGAGTCATTTATCTTATTATGCTTCATGCAGGGTATTTTGAGTTATTAGAATGATGGATTGGTAGTGTGGTATATGATTTGTAGTGTGTTATGATCCAAGTTGCATATCTACAAGAGACCCTTATTAGATGATTACAAAAAGGGGAAGAAGATTACAGGTTTATTGATTTGCAGCTTATTATGTGTGGTGGCATGATCAAGGAGATCTTTAGTCAAGGGGAAGCATTAAAGTTTTGTTTCATTCAGGGAGATGATTACATCTCAACTTCAGGGGAAGCTTTGGCTTTATGATGAAGTTCGTACACGACTTTGTTTATTTTGTCATCATCAAATAGGGGAAGATTGTTGGGATTCTAAATTTGATGAGACAAAACAAATAAAATAATGAAACAAAAGGATCAGAATCATCATTAAATAATTCTTCAAGCTGGTGGAGAATTATGAAGATTTGGTCAAAGATGTTAAAGATAATGATTAGGAAACATATTAATGTGATTTAATGTGATTTAAATTATTTCCTTATCTATTAATTAGCTTCCTTTGTAAGCCTTAATATCCCTCTATATAAAGGGTATTAGGTGTGTAGGTTTAAGCATCCAAAAAGGTGTGTGTGTGTACACAAGAAGATGTAGATGTCTAGTATAGAGTTGATGTAGCCTCAAGGTAATCAAGGTTTTCCTTGATCGCTGTTACAGTTTATTGATGTAACCGTATTATCTTGATCAAATAATATTGAGGCTGTGGTGAATGTTTGGTAAAACCTTGTTTGATAACTTATTGTTGTTTATTATTCCGCTGCGTATATAAGTTATCTGTAAAACATATCCTAGTTGGGCTTAAACGATCTTCACAAAAGTCTTTATCTTTATTTGATGTTGAGCTTTCTTGATTTCTTGAAACTTTAAGTCTTAAGTATGAGCATGCAGTTATGAATCTGACTCAGCTGGAATGAGGTTGTGCCACCATCGTCTAATCCTGCACTTATAAGGGTTAGCAATAAACAACAGATATGGATGAAAATGGCTTTGTCATTCGTTAAAGTTCGATTCGTTAACCTCTAGTTCCCCGTTTTACAATATAAATACTGTACATGTGATCAAGTAGATTCAAAGAACCTCATTGACAGGGTTTCCAGCTGTACTAGCTTGTTCTTATTACCGAAACTTCTTAAAGCAGACAACACAATAAGAGTGAATCAGTTAGTTACTATCTGACTGATTGAGTCATCAATTCATAGACTGGACCAAAATCGATATTCAGTTAACACAAGCTTGATCTATATAGAATCTCGCACGTCACATACCGTAGTGTTGTTTGATGTTTGTTGGGATATGCTCATGTCATATGGATATTTATACGGCTAGGAATATGTGAGCCTACAGAGGTCATACATGTATACACTAGATATCACATTATTGGTATATATATAATAATATAAGTGTATATTTATTATATATGTATTAATACTTGATTAGTGTATATAATAATATAAGTGTATATTTATTATGTATATTAATATTATAATTATAGAATACTAAGGGTCGTTAATTAGTTCTTTTACAAATAATTAACTATAGGGCTTTTTAATTAATGGGTAATTAAAAGTAATTATCCATAAATATTAGAAAGTCAAAAAGTCAACACCAAGGGTATGTTTGGTACTTTGGGGCCGGTTATGGTGAATGAAAAAGGAAGGACCAAAAGTGTCAAGATTAGGTAGCTTTTTTCCCAAAGCTATGTAACCATAATCCTAACACTATAAATAGAGGATCCCTAAACCTTATTATACATGAAATCCCTTCTTCTTCTTCTCTTGTGTAAGTCGAACGAAACAAACACCCTTTAGGGTTTTGGTTTTTTCGATTACTTCTTATATTCTTCGTATGTTGGTTCGTGGAAGTAGCAATCGGGTGGTATTGTGTGACATCCATCAATTTTGAGGCCAGTAACCAAAAGTAAACGTATGATAACTTACTCTCTTAATTATTTATGGAATCACTTTTATGTGGTTACATTACTCTTAGCATTTAACGCTTGTTTTTGTGCAACTCGTGTTACAAATCAATGTTTATTCTGAGCCATGATTCTATTTAATTGGAAATATCTATATTCGGATTGAAGAATACTATTTATCCTGAGCGTTAATTTTATTTTCTAAATTTTATAGAATTTATTTTATCATTTTTAGTCGATTTTACAAAAATCGTCAATTTTAATTATTCACGAGTCATGCTTTGGACATTTATCCATTTTAGCATTCGAGAAAATCAATAATTTCATATTTTAGCTTCGGAAGCTTATTTGTTTTTATTTTTGTATTTTTTTGACTTTTTCCGTGTTTTAGCCGAAACCGCGTCAAAAATGGTATTTTTACAATTTTAACATTTAAATAAATTTTAATCCCAAATTAGTGTAGTACAATGTTAAAAAAAATACCCAACCAAGCCCAAACACCCTCCTTAATTGTTTTAGGTTCCAACAAAACTCAAAACCAAACACCCCCTTATTACCTTTTTACTCCTACTAAATCCCTTTTAATTTTTTTTACATGTCGACACAAACTAGGAAATTGTATTCCGTATAAATAGATTTCTTTCCTTTATAAACACACACATACTTTAGTTAACAAAAAAAATACACCGTATCCTTCCTCCTTCTCCCTGTTCGAACGAAGCACACATAAACCATCAAGAAACCATCTTCAAAAAGTCTCCAAATCACTTCCTATACATCCCAAATCAATTATAAACTAAACCCCATTATTCCGTGACAAAAAAAACCACCATGCATGATTGATTTTTAAAGTTCTTGATTTTCTTGATTTTTGATTTTGAAGGGTTTTGACCTGATTGAGTGTAATTAGTGTTACAAGGAGTTGATATTAAGCGTGTAAACAAGATTTGGTGTAACAAAATCGAGTTTTGGATCATTGTTTTGGGGTGTTGTGGTGTTCGGCCAATAATCAAACCAAGAGGGTTTGATTGTTTTGAGTTTCTTGCTATTACAATAAGTTTGTAAGTATTTTGTTACCTCTTTTTCATTGATTTAATTTTATGTTCATTGCATGTGTTTAATTTTATATTGAGAATCCATGGATTGAGGTGCATGTCGCATTTTGAGGTTCATTATTGAATTAGGATGATTAGTAATGGGGTTAGGTTAGTTTAAGAGCATTGGCGATGTTCGCGATGCGTGAAATTGAAGTTTTGAAGGGGTTTAAAGCTACCCGTTTAGGTCAGTAGGTTTAGGGCCAGTTTCGCCTAAGTTAATGATTTTAAAACTGAAATTGGTCTAGGAATAATGATAGAGGACGTTAAAACGAACGTTTCAATATAAAATTCGGCTTCTAACTCTTAAAAACGAACGTTTTGCGGCCATTTAAAGTCTAGAAAATTTATAAAATTCCAATCAGCTTTCAATAAAAATTTAATTTCTAAAGAAACTAAAAAGGGTATTTTCGTTATTTTCTGTTAAGTTTCGGGTCTCGAGTAAAACTAAAAAGTTGTTTAGAATGTCGTTTTACCATTTCACCAGGATAACTAAGTCTAAAAATGCTTAATGACAGGTCGAAAAGCTTAGAATAAAATCTGCGTTTTTCTTTTTTTTTAGTTGCATCAGATCTGAGAAAAGGGCATTTTCGTCATTTTTTGTCGATTTTTGGGTCTCGGGTAAAATTAAAAAGTTGTTTAGAATGTCGTTTTACCTTTTCGCGAGAATAACTAAGTCTAAAAATGCTTAATGACGGGTCAAAAAGCTTAGAATAAAATCTGCGTTTTTCTTTTTTTAGTTGCATCAGATCTGAGAAAAGGACATTTTCGTTATTTTCTGTCAAGTTTCGGGTCTCGGGTAAATCTAAAAAGTTTTTTAGAATGTCGCTTTACCTTTTGTCGAGGATAAGTAAGTCTAAAAATGCTTAATGACGGGTCGAAAAGTTTAGAATAAAATCTGCGTTTTTCTTTTTTTCTTTGTTGCATCAGATCTGAGAAAGGGGCATTTTCGTCATTTTCTGTCAAGTTTTGGGTCTCGGGTAAAACTAAAAAGTTGTTCGGAATATCGTTTTGTTTTTTCGCGAGGCTAACTAAGTTTAAAAGTGCATTACAGCGGGTCGTTTTTGATGAGTCAAACTTAGGAAAAATTATAATAAAAGTCCAACTTGGCGAAATTCTTTTAATGGTCAATTAGCGTTATGGAGAATGATTAGGCGTAAAATATATTAACTAAAGCTGAAATAACAACTAATAAGTTAGTCTATGATGCATATTTTATTTTAAAATATATTTTTATCTAGTTTTAAATTTATAAAACTCGATCTACCTAACAACGCACTAACGGGCAGAGAACCCGATCTAGGGTAGTATAGAATGGTAAATCCGATGTCGCCCCAAGAGCTAAGTTGTTATTGTTTTTAATTTGAAATGTCACGTTTTGAATTTTTTTTTGATTTGAATTGAAATAATAACAAGAAAATAAATAACTGGAAATTAAAAGGGAATGAGATATCAAGAGAAAAAACATGCTAACATAGTTACTTCATTACTGCTGTTATGAAAGCGTATTCCTGTGCAATGTTAAACTATGGTTTCATTAGCGGTTTCAAAAGTCTATAGACCTGAATATGCATATGCAGTCTATCATATACTCCCTGCGATTCTGAATCAGTCCCAAATCATCTGGGAGGTAGGTTATCCAGGTTGCAGTGATTAATCCCAACTATTCCCAAAACATATCTAATAACCTATAAAGATTATTAACCCTCTCTGAAAGAGTTCCTGTGCTTTTTAAGTATATTAAGTGATAAGTGCGGTGACCGGTTAGTTCCTACACTAGGTAAGGAGTTAGTGATCCTCCCTAGTACCCATTGGATCCCATATTGACAAGATAATCTAATTATGGGGCAAGCTAGGTCCAAACCACCCGTACTACCAAAACCCAGGGTTACACGATAGTCAAGGAATATCTAACGAAACCATAATCTAACAGGAAACAATCATAACAAAAGTAACTACATAACTAGGCCAGCACTTTAAGTGCTTAGCCGCTCATGGTAACGGAAACACAGCAAGAAATAGAAGAAATCATAGATTGAAAACTCATAATTCTTACAGTATTCGTATTTGAACGATTAAATACAAAAAGTAAATAAAGTGTGATCTCCCTTGGACTCCAGGTGGAATTCTTTGAAGGTTGGAAGCCTTTGTCGCCTCTCCAATTGGCTGTGGAGGAAGTGATGTCGGAATAGCTTGAATGAGGCCTCTATTTATAGGTATCGAACCTATTACGGCGTAACTTATAAATGTGTTACGCCGTAACCATCATACACGACATTCCATATTTAAGCAGCCGTTACGGCATAACCAGATATGGTGTTATGCCGTAACCTTCAAATAATGTCCATAAGTACGTGATCTTCATTCCTTATTTGAGGATCTTCATGGTTACGGCGTAACTGGATAAGGTGTTACGCCGTAACCTTGTCCTTGATCTTCGTACTTGCTTAATTTATGTTACGGTGTAACCATTTTTGGTGTTACGCCGTAACATTCTTCAAAATTTACACTTTAAGTCCTTTTTCTCTTGTTTCTTGTCACTTTCCTGCATTTCACCTGAAAACTACAAAATGATAGAAAATATCTCATTTTTGAGTGTTAGCGAAACATTTACAGGTAAATTAGGGGGTATTTTGCCACCAAAAGTATTAAATATTTGATGTTATCAAATATCCCCCCACTTGACTTCTCCTTGATCTTAAGCAGAGCTTGTTAAAACATTTCATAAAAAGATTTCTCGAGAATAACTTCAAGAAATGAATTTATAAAATTCTCATGCTAGAAAACATCAAAGCCGAACACCTCACGAAAAGGGGATAAAAAGTCACTCAAATCTCCACTAGTCTAAGTGTTTCATTTTCGGGGTGATCGTTCAATTGCACAGTCATAGCATGTATTCTATCATAAGCTTGGAAAGTACACAAATCTTCACCGGTTAGAATTAGGTCTAAATAATTCTACTAAGGCAAAACAAGGGAAATATGGTTTTGTTAAAAGGGTGATAAAGGGTAAGGATAGACATGGGATACACATTTAATGGTTGTTTATAAAAACACAAAACAAATAGTCTAAAATAATCTAAGGTTGTCATAACTAGCTACTGTCCATCCATAGGTCCAAGAGTCTAAGTCTAAAAATCTGATCTTCAATAATGGGCTACTAGCTCTATTCTTCATGAGTATTGGGATGACTTGGTGTAATAATGGGCTACTAGCTCCATTTTACTGAGATGTCTTGGTGCAATAATAGGCTACTAGCTCTATTTTTTATTATTTTTTATTTTGCACAATCTTTACATTTTTAACACGTGGGTGGCTTTTTGTTTCACCCTATTCTCTTCATTTTCTTTATAATATGCAAATGTTACAGGAGTTTATATCTTTAATTATTGCCCCTACAACATTCGATATTATACGCACATCCCCCCACTTGAGATAAACAATGTCGAAAGTGGTGATACAGGGGGGTCTTTATAGAGCATAACTGATTGGTCTTCCACGAATGCATATAATTTTTGTTCCCATTCCCCCGAACCATGGACTTAAGTAGCCAGAAATTTCAACACAAAGAAAATTAAGACTACAGGGTAGACTAAGGTAAAATGGTGTAATGAAACATATAGAGTAGGGTGAAAACATATATTGGTTTAACAAGGGTGATCTAGGGGTATCTTGCACTAATAATGAGTGCAACAAAAAGGTTTAAAAATGAAGGAGGCCACGAGAGTGTCGCAAGGACAGTGAAACAAGACGAAAACCACACACATAAAATGCAATTTGGGTTATATCCTAATGTTAGTCCTTCTTGAACTATCTATTCCTGCTAATCAATTAGGTCTCGAAATGTTGTACAAGCCAAGTTCTAAAGTCTATAATACTACCGGCACACTCAATATTTTGGTGGATTTTTGAGTAATATGATGGAAACGGAATATTAGGCATAAATCTCACCAAGTATAATAAAGGGTAATGTGCATTCGGCAAAGATTAATTCTATTTATTTAAGAAAAATTTGTCAAAATTTTTAAAATTGGCATAATTTTCAAAGAAACCTAGAAAATCGAAGGCAAAACATGTGTATTAATTCTACTCCCATCCCCCCACTTGATTTGTACAATGTCCCTATTGTACATTAAGGAAATGTAATAAAAAGGAAAAATTAGAATTAAGACAAGAAACTCCCTGAGCATTGCTTCAAGATTTGAAATTAGGCAGAAATCTTTTTAGATTATTTTCGTCTTCCCACAAGCTCTTTATCCCCTGTGATCACAAAACAAACCAAAGCATAAAATCATTCTACAAGAATTATGAAGTGTACAAGAAATACAAACCTAACTCGCTTTCGTAGGAATCACGGTTGCATTTAGCATATGCAACAAGCCTTGTAAACCAGTTGGTGGCCCAAGTGGACGAGTTTAGTCTCGTGAGGGCTTCCAGAGAACATACCCACAAAGTCCATTTACGTATACAAGGTTTAGACATGTTTAAAACTTAAATATTTAAGATTTCAGAGGGAGGTTATGGCGTAACTTTAGTGGTTACGTCATAATCAAGTGGTAAAAAAATTAAGTTTTAAGGTGTTACGGCGTAACCATGAAATGGATTACGTCGTAACTACAGTGGTTACGGCGTAAACTAAATTCATTACGCCGTAACTACTGCAGATTCGGCAAAGATACCACATGATTAAAAGTCAAGCCGGTCTTAATAATTGCCTCCTAGCTTCTGGTCTCTTCAAAACAAAGTAAGAAACATGCAAACCAACTAATGCAAAATGAAAGATAGTCATGGGGTGTCTCCCACAAAGTGCTTGTTTTTGTTTGAGTCACTAGCTTGACTTCACCCTTATTTGCCAAGTAATAAGGTGTTCCTTCCCTCACTAAGATTAAGTGCGAGTGAGAGTAGCAATGCACACCATGATTTGCTACTGGGTAGGGGAATGACAAATTAGAACCATACTGCTGCTGAGACTTCATTTCCTTTGATGATTGGCTCACCTGGTGTAGTAATTTCCGAATGAAGTTCTCACAATCATATATCTCAGGGTTATCATATTCCTTTTCGGCAACCTTTGTGATATTAGAAAATTCCTCATCGGATTTGTTTAATTGCTTGTTAGACATAGTATTTGTAGCCGGTGCTACATAATCGTCATCAGGTGGTGTGATGTAAACCGTCTGAGGGGTCAAAGGTTGTATTACGCTATCATTTAGATTGATATCATAATCCTGCTCCTCTTCTCTTACAATTTTATCCTTATCATGGACTGGTCCCAGTGGTATATATGGTTGCACTACTGGTTTAAGGTTGGGTAAAGTGTGTTTGGTAGGTGTTAGAAATTGCCTCAGCCTTTCTGCATTCTTGTTTGTAATGTCCCAACCGACATCCGTATCCCATTCATCATCCTAAGCTTTCGCATTATGAATTTCCTCAGGATTTCCAATCATGCGAACGGTTTCGCGAGTTCGATAAGGGCTGCCCGTTTGTTCCTTCAAATGTCATAGAAATGGTGTAGGTGATAAGTCCTGAGGAACCGGCTCCTTTATGTTTTCCTTACCCGTTTTCATTATTGCCTTGACTTTTTCTCTTGTATTAGTGAGGACTTTATGGGTTAATTGATAAGCTTTTTCCTGTAGGTTCTTTGTTGTAGTTTTAAGTGCCCTTATGTTTGATTCCGTGTTTTCAAGGATCTTCCTCATCCTTTCATTGTTTGCGGTATATTTTTTAATTGTGTCTTCGCAAAATTTGATGATGGTTTCTTCTAAGGATTCCATATATCTGCTATGCTTGATTGCCTCGTCCTTTTTTAAAGGGTGCTCCTTGGTTAGATGTTCTCCTTTGAAACTTTCGTGAATGGCATCAACGTTGTCTATGACATCCTTGATTCTTTCCCTAGTGGTTGTTTCATCATACGAGTTATGCGAATGGTCTGCCATGACTTGTATTGATTCTAAGGCTTGTGTTGGTGTCATCAGAGGAATGAACCCGTTAGAGTCAAAAAATTTACGGGTGGAGATGTCTAATCCAGTGTAGAAGATATAAACCTTCTGTTGACTGTTCAGATCGTGCAGCGTACATTGGTAAAGAAGATTATTGTATCTTTCCCAAGCATGATACAATGTCTCGTCCCTCTCTTTCTTGAAATTGCAGATTTCTTTTAATTTCTTGGCAGTTATGAAAGGGTGACAATATCTCAAAATAAATTCTTTTTTAAGGAGATCCCATGTAGTGATTGTCCCTGCTGGAAGCCTATTTTTCCATCTCAAGGCTTGTCCCTTGAGTGTAATTGGAAATACCCTAAGCATAATTGCATCGTGAGTGACGTCAGGGAAGTGGAAGAGATCCACAATCTCTAATACCTTACGCACATGTTCGTAAGCGTCTTCATCATCGGTGTCTGCGAAAAGTTTGCGTCTTAATTCTCTCATAAAGTTTGCATTTATCTCAAATTCGACGTCATTGCCAATCTTAGGGTTTACTATGCATGGTTTAATGTCATCTGGAATCAAAGCTATGTACTGCTCTATGGTGAGCGTGCTGATGTCTACGTCATCTTCCATATCTGAAAACTTATAAGAAAAACTAGCAAAATAAATTTACAAAAGGAAATATATACAATAATTCAAATTATTACTAATTTTTAGCTCTTCGGCAACGGCGCCAAAAACTCGATGAGTATTTTATTTTAAAATATATTTTTATCAAGTTTTAAATTTATAAAACTCGATCTACCTAACAACGCAGTAACAGGCAGAGAACCTGATCGTGGGTAGTATAGAATGGTAAATCCGAGGTCGTCTCAATAGCTAAGTTGTTAAGTTTTAATTTGAAATGTCACGTTTTGAAAATGGTTTTTGATTTGAATTGAAATAATAACAAGTAAATAAGTAACTGGAAATTAAAAGGGAAGGAGATATCAAGAGAAAAAATGTGCTAACCTAGTTACTTCATTACTGCTGTTATAAAAATGTATTCATGTGCAATGTTAAATTATGGTTTCATTAGCAGTTTCAAAAGTCGATAGACATGAATATGAATATGCATTCTATCCTATACACCCTGCGATTCCGAATCAGTCCTAAATCATTTGGGAGGTAGGTTATCCAGGTTGCAGTGATTAATCCTAACTGTTCCCAAAACATATCTAATAACCTATAAAGATTATTAACCCTCTCTGAAAGAGTTCTTGTGCTTTTTGAGTATATTAAGTGGTGAGTGCGATGACCGGTTAGTTCCTACACCAGGTAAGGAGTTAGTGATCCTCCCTTGTACCCATTGGATCCCATATTGACAAGATAAATGACATGATAATCAAATATGGGTCATGCAAGAACCAACCACCCGTACTACCCAAAAACCCAGGGTTACACGTATCAAGGAGTATCTAATGAAACCATAATCAAACAGAAACATACATCTATAACAATATATCTACATAACAGCCAGCACTTTAAGTGCTTAGCTGCTCATGTAATGGAAACACAGTAAGAAATAGAAGTAAACATAGATTGAAAGCTCATAATTCTTACAGTATTCGTATTTAAACAATTAAATACAAAAAGTAAGTAAAGTGTGATCTCCCTTGTACTCCAGGTGGAATTCTTCGAAGGCTGGAAGCCTTTGCCGCCTCTCCAACTGGTTGCGGAGGAAGTGATGTCGGAATAGCTGAATGAGGCCTCTATTTATAGGCATCGAAATTATTACGGCGCAACTGATAAACGTGTTACACCGTAACCTTCATACACGGCATTCCATAGTTAAGCAATTGTTACGGTGTAACCAGATACGGTGTTACGCCATAACCTTTAAATAATTTCTATAAGTTCATGATCTTCATTCCATATATGTGGATCTTCATGGTTACGGCGTAACCATAAGGTGTGTTACGCCGTAACTCTATCTTTGGTAAGATTTCCTTCCAAATACATGTTTACGGCATAACTAGATATGGTGTTACGCCGTAAAGTTGTCCTTGATCTTTGTACTTGCTTAATTTATGTTACGGTGTAACCATTTTTGGTGTTACGCCATAACATTCTTCAAATATTTGCACTTTAAGCCCTTTTCCCTTGTTTCTTGTCATTTTCCTGCATTTCACCTGAAAACTACAAAATGATAGAAAAAAATCTCGTTTTTGAGTATTAGTGAAATATTTGCCGGTAATATTGGGGGTAATTTGCCACTAAAAAGTATTAAATATTTGATGTTATCACCCGATAGCTTTCCTCTTTCGCTTCTTCTTGGTCTTTTCAACAACGACCTCTGAAATATCCTTGGGAACAGTTTCCTCCAAAACATCATCATCCCTCTCGATAGAATGCTCCTGTCCAGCATCACCCCCTCATCAAACAACTTATCAATGCTATCACCGCTATCCCCTGAGGCAGCCGAAGCGAGAGGATTCAATGAAACAGTGCGACCGTCAGTCAACGTCATCAGCTTAACCTCCCTTTCCGCAGGCTCTCTCTCCCTTATTCGCACTTTGGTGGGATCAGAGTGGCGGATGAACGCAAACAAATCCATCTCTGCAAACATAGTAAAAGAAAACCGTCAAGAATAATAGCAACACAATAAGATCTGGAATACAAAGAAAAATACACCCACCCTCATTGCCATCCCAAAACGTCGGATAATAGTTCTCATCCAGCGTATAATAACGGCTTATACCAACCCAACATAAGAAAGGTTCTGGAAATTTCCTGAATGGGGCGGTATAGGTACGCAAGAAGTCACACGCTTCTGTATCATATTAAGAAAGCTTGGGAGGGGGTCTTTACTTAAAATCTGGCTTTTTAGAGACACAGAAAGGGGAAAGGCCGTAGAGTCATCCCAGAAAAAGTGGTCGTTCCAGTTCTTTATGGAATCCAACGGTTTGCCATGGCAAACAGGAGCCGCGTCAGAGCGCTTGACCAACGACATCCACCCTTTTTGTAGGAACTAGTATAGAACGTACGGAAGTAATTGACAGAAGGTTGAAAGCCATGGACGCGACATAAGATCTCAAAGTGAAAAACTTTGGCCGCCCCAAACATAGACAGTTGAGAAAGATGAATGCGAAAATGGCCAAGAACATCCACAAGAAACTGTGGCAAAATAAAAAAATCGAGTGTACACGCCAACCTTACCATCCTGACTTTGTAAAATATTTTGGTCCAGGCCAGGTAAAGTGGGATGAACACAAGCAGGTATATGGTACTTAGTACATAATGCATCTAACACCTTTTGAGTTAATTTGGATTTAATATCACGAATGGTACTCATCGTGATATATAAGCAAAGGAAAAAGACCTAACCTGGTAGCCTAAAAGATCAGGAAGTTGCAAAAAGCGTGGAAAACAATCAAAAAGCTTAAAGAACTAACAATGGCAGAAATGGAGATAAATCGAAAAAGGAAACAGTGAAAAAGGAGAGGAATATTTATACCCTTGGCATATTTAACCCAGACAACATCCGAATGGTGACACGTGCAACCTACTAACGCAATCAACGGCTGGGAAGAAACGTGATGACAGTTGGATAACTGTCATTAAGTCAAATCACTTAGAAAAATAAAAGGTCAAGGTGGGTACACGTCACCCAAACCGTATCTAACCAGTTACGAAAAAGCCACGGAGAAGCAAGCAGTCACGGAAGAAGGTTAACGTGCAGAACAAAGTCTAGCAATATTTACTACGCAATGCAAAGCCGCACGCAGTAAAAATACTAGACTGGGGGGACTTGATGACGTATAATAGGTATACCGGGCCTTTGAGCCTGGGTTGTACCATTACACTTGGGCCCCGATCCAATTAAATAAATAATAAGTATAATGGGCCCAGAACCATACTGGCACGACCCGGATACAACAGAACAAACGCGGATAAACTACAAGTGACTTCCGCAATCCGTCCATAGGACAACTGACATCTATGGAAGGAAATTCGCGTTTGTAGTCACGATTACAGCGGACCCTTGCCTGACAAGGGTCCTACTCTGGCCACTACAATTATAAGCGAAATACTAGGAAACCCTAGTACTAGACTCCCCTATAAATAGGAGTCCTCTGACACACCATAAGGTACATAATTTCTGACACCTTTTAACACACATATATTCACTGACAGCATGAATACTTACTCTCACGCCGAAGTCCAATCGTGAGGCCTGTCCCCACGGTAAGGCTAACGGTTTTTTATCGTTTGTGTAGGAAATCACCTCCTTTACTTGCTCTAGTACAAGATCCAATCCATTAACAGCTTATTGGCCAGGCCCAGTAAGCATTCCTGGTCCATCTCATTCCCTACCACACATTTTGTACTAACATTTGTCTTTTTAGAAAGGATATTTTCAAGTTATTAACATGACACATTAAAAAACAGAAGAGATCTTCAAGCTATTAGCATGACGTGGTGAAAAAATAATTGAGAGTATGATGAACTATGGATGTGATAAGCTTTGTGTGACAATCCGCATTTTTACGTCATTTTACGTCAGTAAACTCAAAACGATTTACTTTGAACTTTACATGTTTACTTTTAATTATAACCGTTAAGTTAAATCGCGTAAACTGAAAATCAACATTTAACGTAAACCGGCATTAAACAAACATAAGTTTACGTCAATTATGTGTTATATAATTATTACGGAGATAATTTATAACCTTTCATATTTTATTTTTATGTTATGCGTAAAATGCTTACGTTTTACATTATGAGTTTTTATGCATGTATGTAAATTGTACACCTTCTATACTTAAACAAACACATACATTTATACTTTATATTCAAAAAAAAAAAGAATTTCCCTCCCTACTCTCTAACCCCCCATGTCCCAAACTCCCCACTAACCCCCTAATCACTTTGAGAATGGATCTAGTGAGAAGAGTTTTTGAAAAAAGAAAAGTGAGAAAAAAATGTAGCCATATATTTTAAATAAGAAAGGAGAAATAAATGAAAGTTGCATCTATTTTTGTGCATGCATCTAAAACTTGTGGTTATGGTTATTTCTCATTCTTCTCATCATAATTATATTTCTCATTTGATCCTAACTCAATTACCTTATTTAATCGACTTCTTTTCTTCCATCTTATTTTACACTTAGCAAAAAAATATCACCTCTGTTTATCTCTTCCATAGAACCGGCCATACATAGAATACAAGGAAGAAATTGGTTTTTAATTTTTTCAAGCATTTTTCCAAAAAGTTCCTAAGGGTTTATAGATAATCAAACAAATTTGGTGTTTGATCTAAGCCTTGCCAATCCATCTCACTAAGGTTTTATATATTTTTCTTATACTTCCATTATACATATTTCTGTGTTATGAACATTTTTATTTCCATGTTTAAATATCACCATAATAGTTTGTGTAAAAGATTGCTTTCAACCAGAAATGGTACAAATTATATAAGTTGCTGTAGTAAGCTGTTTTGAAAGTGAAATTCGAATATGTTAAGTTGTTTTTCTAGAATGGTTCATATGAGAAATATAAAGTAGACCTTATGACCTTTCCGTAACCACTTGAATAGCTAAAATCCGAGTTATAATGAGTAAGTTATGCTCATTTGAAAATCGGATAAAAATTAACACATGCTGAAAAACTGCACTTACTAACATTCCATGCAATTTATAGAAAGATGTTTTCGACCCATTTTCGGTTCGAGTCATATTAAAACACAAAAAAGAAAACTTGTAGGTTATGATTTGCCGTTGAATCCTCGAATATGAACGACCCGTAACTCCTTATAACGAAGAAGATACACCCTTCTAAAGTTGGACCTTTTTTCTGAAAATTTAACAAAGGTTCTGCACATGTTTACATATATAAATGTTGTTGTTAGGACTATAAATTGGTCTTTTCGGGTCCGTTTGAGTTATAAAAACTTTAGAAAATAATGTAGAAAGACTTATATAATATTTATACGCGTCGTAAACTTTATAAATATTATTTTTTAAACTAATTATACTATGAATAAATTGTCGTTGTGAGAATGATAAAAATAATGAATCGAGCAAGATAGACTAAAATTTATTTTTGGCTATTAGAAAATATTACAACTATGTATATTTATTTATATTAAATGACGAACTAGACGTAAACATTATTTTGACTTGTAAAACAAAAACAAAAACTAATAGGTGGTGATATAACGTTATAAAATAAAGTGCATCATTTTGATTTCGCTTGCATTATTCTAAATCAACCTATATTTAAATAGGTTGCTTGCCGGAACTTTTGTGACGACTTTATTTTGTTGATTTTCTAAAATCAATACCTTTCACTTAAGGTGAGTTTATAGCCCCGTTTTACTAGTTTACCACTATTTTATAAATCTCGGGGTGAGATACATTGATTGTTTTTACTTATGGACGCAAATACTTTACTTTCTTTCTAAATGATTACGGATTAGCCTAAGTAGCGATAACCCATTATGCCCACTACCATGAACCATTAATTACTTTGTGTAAGAGCGTGTGTTATGAATAGATCTATTTGCGATTGACATCCCCGTTCGGGTAAGTAGCGCTTACTAGTTTTAAAGGACCGAACTAACAGACGTATACCATGTCGGACTTGGATTTTGAGGGTTGAACATCACTTGGGCACTTATTTTGCATTGATTAGCATACTTATTCTGTTGTAGCCTTAGTGTCATGAGCTTAGTGCAATCGTAATTACTTTTTTGATATTGTATGTGTTACATTATTACACTCTTTGAAATCTTACGGTCAAACCTAATTACTTAACTAAACCTATGAACTCACCAACTTTATGTTGACACTTTTAAGCATGTATTTTTTAGGTGAATAGCTGCTTGACGTACTTATATACAAACTATATTTCCTCGTATTAACTTAAGTCTTTCATTTTGATGCAAACTTATAGGACCAATTTTACAACTTATTTATTTTCATTTAAATCAACGAGGTTATCTTTTAAACGACTCATTAAGAGGTCGTTCTCTTATAACTTGTGTTATTGTATCATAAAGTAACGCCCTCGGTTACCTTTCCACTGCGATATATTTTAGGGGTGTTACAGATTGGTATCAGAGCCAAGGTTATAGAGAACTAGGTTGCATATTTTACCTAGACTATAACCATTTTTATAAACATTGTATCACATAAAACTGTTCATGTGCATACACTACTTGCTTACATGAATGATATATGTGCTTACCTTTCCTTGCACATACATTTTTACACTTGTCTTATATGTTATATTTATATAAACCCTTGGTTGTCACAGCAACATGTCTTCGTGTTCATCCCACGCTACTGTTACCTACATTTCCCCTTCAGACAGTACCAGACCATCATTGGCATTCCTTTGGTGGATGTGTACGGATACGAGTCTGATGCATCTGAGACTGCTCCAAAGTCTCCCGAGCATGCACCACTTTCTCCAGAGCATGCTTCACCAACTGATGATGACCTGCAGCCAGCAGAGGCATTACCTGCACCTGTTTTACCCGCTCTATTATCACATGGTTACTAGACAGACTCCGAGCTAATTAAGGATGACCCTCAAGAGGCTGACCAGGAGGAGGAGCTTCCAACTCCGGCCATCTCCACACCAGCCCTACCAGATCCCGTCTCACCATCTGATGAGACTGAGCCCTTCGAGGAGGACGATGGTAGCCTTACTATTTTCTAAAGCTGGCGTCTTACACATAAATTGGATTAGAATCTAACACTACGTATCACGTAGGGGTTATTTATGTAAACTAGGAATAATGTGCTTTTTCTTTCTAGTATAAAACCCCTCATGGCTCTCCAAGAGGGGTGTTGGTGAATCATTTGTGTATCTTTCTCATTCTAAAGCTAATAAACACATAGTATTTTCTCCACCTTCTCTCCATTTCTCTCACTAAAATCCATATCTTATATTTTATGGTTTGATCATCTAAGACCTCCCAAAGGTGGTTTTGAATCGTGTTACAAGTGGTATTAAGAGCTAACCGAAGGTGTTTTGTATTCGTGTGTGTTGTGTCGTGATTTCAGCTTATTACCAGCTTATTTTTGCATATTTTTGTGGCTTATTTGGGTGGAAATAAGGCCACGACTTGAGTTTTGTGGCAAAAAGGGTAAGCTTTCTAGTGTTTCAGCTAGCTCATTGAATATATAAAGAAAGTTTGCAGCTTTATTGGGTGGTTCGAGCTTATTTCTAGCTTTTTTAATGAGTTTTTTTGGGTCCCTTTATTTTCCAACACTTATCAAAAAAGCTTATCTGGTCATGTTAATCACTGCTTATATTAGGCTTATTCATGTGAGTAATAGCTTATTAATAAGCTTGCTGTTCTTGGCTTATTTCATAGGTCCTTTCCCTTGGTTAAATTGCTTTTCTAGTTTAACAACTTAATGGATAAAGCTGACAAAAAGACAAGAAAAAACATAAATACATTTTTTAGGAAAAGTACAACCAATTTAACCATCAACCAATTTTTTCTAGCCGATTTAGACCACTAAACCGATTTAGGCAGCCGATTTTGCCTAGCCGGTTTAGACCACTCAACCGATTTTGCCATAGCCGATTTAGACTTAGCTGATTTTGCCAACCGATTTAGACACTTAGACCTGTGCATAAATCGGCTAAGACCATGACCCGACTAAGTCAACTCGGTAATTACCGATTCGACCGAGTCAACTCAAAGAAAAGTGCAAAAATGTAGAAGAAGTGTTAGGAATACGAAATTCCTAGAAAAGTGTCGGTCGCTTCCATAGATAACTATCGTTAGCGAGTTAAGTAATTTTTGGAAACTTACATAGTTAGTTAGCAAAGACCCATGGATAAACCCATGCAAGCCCAAGACCACTTGTTCATTGTAAGTATATAAACACCTCTCCATGCCTTGGAGAGGTGGTTGGTTGTTCATTTTACACACATAATACAAAGTTCTCTTATGTTTACTTTCTCTCTCTAAGTTTCATCCAACCCACTCTCTCTCTACCCTCATATCTAGTATGTTATTTGATTAGTCTTCAATTGGTATCAAGAGCCATGGAGTGATGTGCTTAGATTTTGTGTTTATTTTTTTTGGTTCGTGAGTTTTTCTTCCAAAAAACGCATAATTTTTTATTCTTGTTTTCTAAGCTTAAATTACACACTAAAAGATCATCTACATAGGTAGCTTTAATCTAGTATCTTTGGATAAAGGTGTGTGTGCTTAGATTCATAGAAAAATCTCTTAGTTTTGTGTCTTTTGTGTTCATAAGCTTTATAAAGGTCAAAATCTTGACTTTAAAGTTTTCGGCTTAAAAACTTTAAAGTCGTCATTTTTCTTGTCCCTATAGGCTTAGTAACACTTTTGGTACAAAAAATTTCGGAAAACAATCGTCAAAAATGTGTCTTTTTGAGTTTTGAAAAAGTGGGTTTTCGTGTAAACCGATCTAGTCATCTCAGTTGAAACCGAACTAGTCATCTCAGTTGAAACCGATCTAGTCATCTCAGTTGAAACCGATCTAGTCATCTCAGTTGAAACCGAACTCTCCACGTTCCGAGTGCCAAAACCGATTCTAGTCATTTTCAGTGAGACAAGCTAACTAGTCCACTCTCCCAATGCAAACCGATCTAGGTCATACAGGTGGAAAACCGAACTAGTCACTGTTCAGATGAAACCGTGGTTCTAGTCATCTCATTTTTAAACCAAACTAGTACATCATCATTGAAACCTGATCTAGTCTCATCTCAGTTTGAAACCAGTTCTAAGTCCCTCTTCATGAAACCACACTAGTCACTTTCCAGTGCAACTGAGTTCTAGTCCATTCAGACAGAAACCGAACTAGACATCTTCCAGTCATTCACCATCTATTCAATTCTGTAAAAACCGAGCTAAGTCCAACTTTCCAGTGCTAAACCGATCTAGTATTCACATTGGAAAACCTGAACTAGTCACTTTCTTTTGAGAACTCAACAAGTCACTTTCTTTGAGAACCGGCACTACTCACTTTCTGATGTTTCCATTGAGAACAATGAACTAGTAACTTTCTTTGAGAACCCAAACTATCACTTCCTTAAAGAACCGAACTAGTCCACATTCTTCTTAGAACCGAACTAGTCACTTTTCTTGAGAACCGAACTAGATCACTTTTCTATGAGAGACCGAACCAGTCACTTTCTTTGAGGAACCGAACTCAGTATAATTTCATGTAAACTGAACCTAGTCAAGTTTTAAATTAAACGATACAACTCAATATTTCAAATTTATACATTTTATTCTCTGACATTGTAAATTCCCGTCGAGAAACATTAAATTGTTTTCCAGTTCTCTTGAGAGTCAAGAATTTGTAAAATCCCGATTAATTTCAAGAGATTTCAAAATACTTAAGAAGACACCTTAACTTAATCAAACATAATTTCTTTCTACCACCGTTCGATCCGACAATAATCTTTTAACATACAAATTTCTCAATGACGACTCTTGCTGACAAAGCAATTCTTTCGGGTGCTGACAATCGTCCACCCATGTTGGAAAAAGATATGTATGATTCTTGGAAAAGCATAATGGAGCTATATATGATGAATAGACAACATGGAAGAATGATTCTTGAATCCGTTGAAAATGGTCCACTCATCTGGCCTTCAATTGAAGAAAATGGAGTGACAAGACCAAAGAAATATTCTGAGTTATCTGCTACGGAAGCAATTCAAGCTGATTGTGATATCAAGGCAACAAATATCATTCTCCAAGGACTACCACCTGAGGTCTATGCATTGGTTAGCAATCATAAAGTCGCCAAGGAACTTTGGGCAAGAATTCAACTTCTCATGCAAGGAACTTCATTGACGAAACAGGAAAGAGAGTGTAAGCTTTATGATGAATTCGATAAGTTTGCTTATAAGAAGGGGGAAACACTACGTGAGTTCTACTTGAGATTTTCATTGCTACTCAATGACATGAACATCTACAATATGAAACTCAAACAATTTCAACTGAACACCAAGTTTTTTAACACTCTTCCTCCTGAGTGGAGCAAATTTGTAACAGATGTCAAACTAGTTCGGGATTTGCATACAACTAACGTTGATCAGCTTCATGCTTACTTGGGACAACATGAATTTCATGCAAATGAGGTTCGTTTAATGCATGAACGCAACTCAGATCTGCTTGCTTTGGTTGCAACCCATCAGATGACCCAGTCTCCTTATCAAACTCATCAAAACTCTTACCAAAACACTCAATTTCAACCACAAGTTTCACCATATCAGTCTCCACAGTATGGATCACCTTATCAATCTCAACAATACTCAACTCATCAATCATCAACACCTCTCTCAATCACTTTACCATCCAATGATTATCAATCATCTGTTCACCACAACGTTTATTCTCCATCATCATCCATCCCTCTATTGGAATACGCTCCCACAGTTAACCAACAACCTAAATTTTCCCAACCAAACTCAGGTCTATTTGTTCTAGTATTCCAGAAAGGTGATGGTCCCATTGATGCCATCAATCACATGGTGTCTTTCTTGACTACTGTTGTTACTTCCCGCTATCCCACTACTAATAACCAGTTAAGGAACTCGTTAAACCCTAGGCAACAAGCTACCATTAATAATGGAAGAGTAACTTTACAACCAATTTAGGGGAGACAAACTTCTTTAGCTGTGGGTACTTCAAGGACTTACACTCCAGGAGCAAGTGGAAGCAATTCTAGGAAACAAAGGACTGTTATCTGTTACAACTGTAAAGGGGAAGGACACATGTCCAAATAGTACACTAAACTAAAGAGGAAACGAGATGATTCTTGGTTTAAGGATAAAGTGTTGTTGGTACAAGCTCAAGCAAGTGGTCAAATTCTACATAAGGAGGAACTAGCATTTTTAGAAGATCCAGGAATTCCAGAAGCTCAAGCCACACAGACTGTCATTACTCACAATGCCACTTATCAAGTTGATGATTTAGATGCATATGACTCTAATTGTGATGAACTAAAAACTGCCAAAGTTGCTCTCATGGCGAATTTATCTCGTTATGGTTCAGATGATCTTGCTGAGGTACACAATCATGATAATGTGAATAATAATATGATTAATCAAGCTGTGCAGGTGATGCCATCTTCTGACATGTCAAATGTTTTGAACCACTCAAAGACTGAAATAACCAGTGATAGCAATATCATTCCTTATTCTTAGTATGTGATTGAATCACAACAGGCAGATGTTTAGAGACTTGAATCTCAATCAGAAGTGTTCAGAATTCTAAACTCCTTGTACAACAAGATGCACTATATTATCTGTGCGATGAACAAAGAAAACCCAAGTATGTTAATTGTTACCAAGATTAAATCTGGAAACTAAAAGTGTCAATGAACTTTAACTGTGAGCTTGAAGATATAAGAAACAAGGTTAAAGTTTTGAAAGAAGGGACAAAATGTTAATTTAAGGAGTAATCAATAACATTTCTGATTCAAGTGCACAGTCTTGTAGAGATTGATCGTTCTTAACAAACTCTTTCTGAAACATTTAAAGACAAGGAATCTTTAATGAAATAGTTACTCTTCTCAAAAATGATTTTAAGAAAGAAGAATCTAGGAACATCGATAGAGAGATTGTGTTAGAAAAGAAGATCAAACAGCTAGATAATATTGTTTTTAAAAGAGATCAATCTACACAAACTGTTCACATGTTGACGAAACCTCAGTTTTTCTATGATCATACCACTAAACAAGCTCTAGGGTTTTCAACATTACTCTTTTATCTAAAGAAAGCTCAACAGTTGAAAACAAAGCTTTATGATGGTAAAGTCATAAGAAAATGATGCAGAGCTATTGTGATTCCTGACTCCGAAGAGACTATAATGCTTGCTGAAGAGAGTCGTTCAAAAATTCTTTTAAAACAACAAGATCCTATGATGTTAGAAAAGAAAGTTAATACTACACCAGTCGATTATGCTGTCCTTAATCAACTTTCTCAAGATTTTGAAAAACGATTTGTTCCACAAACTGAATTATCTGCTGAACAAGCCTTTTGGTCTCAGAATTCTATGAATTCTCCAGAACCCACTCTTTCTAGTAGACCCACCAAAGTTGAGGTTCCAAAAGAACTTCCTAAAGTCAGCATGGTTAATACGAGTTTGAAGAAACTTAAATACCATCTTGCTGGTTTTGACGTGGTTGTCAAAGAAAGAACCACACCCACAACCATCACTGAGGGCTCATGGGGGGTTCGAACATACAAAAGCTTGTTTTAGAGATGAAATAATTCAATTTGTAAAAGCTCTAAAGGACTTATTTAATACATTCAATCAATATTTTATTGATGAACTTTCTGAAGTCCAAAATGTCTTTCATTAATAGAACAGGTGTGGGAAAAACAACATGTATGGAGTCCAAAAAACTTTTGAAGTGAAAATTGAATCAAGTTTTGAACAAAACGTCACGACTCGTGAAACAAGTCATTAACAAGATATAGTGAAAATACTTTGAATTCTTTTTGTTGGACAATGTCTTTGTGAAATGTGCGTTGAATGATGAAAAGTGTCTAAAAAACTTTGAGAATGAGCTTTTCAAACAAAAAGGATTGAATTTTGTTGAAAAAGAGATTTACGATAAACTGTTCAAAAGTTTTACCACTCTTGAAAAACATTGCATCTCTTTAGAAGTTGATACTCAACATAATCAGGAAATTTTTCAAAGGGACAATTCTGTTTCAAATCAAAGTTCTCCAAGTTTTGATCAATTGTTTGAATTAAATGAATTGAAAGCTCAATCCCAAGAGAAAGACATAGTCATAAAGAAGTTGAAAGAGAGAATTAAATCTCTAAGTAGGAAAATGAATGAGGTTAAGATTAAAAAGGACTTAGAAGTGATTGAAACAATAAATATCAAATTGGATCATAGGGTGACAAAGCTTATTGCTGAGAATGAGCATTTGAAACAGACTTATAAGCAACTTTATGACTCGATTAAACCAGCACGTATTCGATCAAAAGAACAATGTGATGATTTAATTAATCAAGTCAATCTAAAGTCTGTGGAAATCTCTGATTTAAATGCTAGTCTTCAGGAAAAAGTTTTGGAAATTACAGCTCTCAAGGATGACTTAAGGAAACTTAAAGGAAAAGCTCTAGTTGATAATGCTGTTACGAAACACACTATTGATCCAGAGATGCTTAAGATTGATGTGGAACCAATAACTCCTAAATTGTTAAATAAAAGGACAGCTCACTCTGCCTATATTAAGCACACTCAAGAAGAAGCTACAGTTCTTAGGGATCTAGTTGAACATGTTAAATCTAAATATCCCTTATTCCTTATAATCTACCTATAGGTATGCTAAACTAATTCAGGAGTTGCTTACACACATCAGTAAAACCTGCCCGAGTGTCAACAATACTGATGGAAAAATAGTGGCTGTGACCCCAAAGAACAAGGACAAAAGAGTTAGATTCACTGAGCCCGTCACATCCTCAGGAAACACAATCACAAAAACAACCTCTACATCAAACCTAGTTTCTAACAAACCTATGTTGTCTTCTACAGGAGTAAAACCGTCTACTAGTGCTAGCGGATCACAGCCTTCAGGCAATACAAAGAAAGATAAGATTCGGCAAACACCAAGTAGTACTCAGAAGAATAAAGTAGAAGCCCACCCTAGGAAAGTTAAATCTAGTTTGAAAAATAAAGATTGTGTTGTTCAACCTAAAGGAACTGCTCATGTGCAGCATTCCAAGCTTAATGCGAATTCTGAACTTAAATGTGTTAAGTGTAATGGTTGCATGCTTTCTGATAATCATGATTTGTGTGTTCTTGATTTTATCAATAATGTGAATGCTCGTGTAAAATCTAAATCTGTTAAGAAAAGTTCAAAGAGAAAAGTTTGGAAACCAACAGGAAAGGTGTTTACAAATATTGGATACATCTGGAGACCTACTGGTCGGACCTTCACTATAGTAGGAAATGCGTGCCCTTTAACTAGGATTACCACAACTACTGAAGTACCCCTTAGGAAACCAACTGCTCTAGAAAATGAAACACCTAAGCCTGTTGTAACATTGGTTTACTCAAGGAAACCTAGGAAATCTATAACTAATGTTCCTATTATCAAATCTAAGGTTATTAAATTTGTATCTGCTAACCAAAGGAACCTAGTCTATCTTGGGGATCCATAGTTTCTGATGTTCCATCTTCCTCTCTTAATGAATGCAGGTCGTCCAAATTGTTCTCTAGTATTTGGACTCCGGCTGCTCCAAGCATATGACCGAAGATCGCTCTCAGCTCACCAATTTTGTAAATAAGTTTATGGGTATAGTCAAATTCAGAAATTATCACGTGGCAAAGATATTGGGTTATAGTGATTATCAGATTGGGAATGTTATGATATCAAGGGTTTACTACGTGGAAAGACTTGGACATAACTTATTCTCCGCTGGGCAATTTTGTGATTCGAACCTTGAAGTTGCTTTTTGCCAACACACCTGCTTTATTTGTAATTTAGAAGGTGTTGATCTATTGACTGGATCTCAAGGCAACAAACTGTATACTCTGTCTCTTGGAGATATGATGGTGTCCTCTCCTATATGTCTCTTGTCAAAGGCCTCAAAGACTAAGTCCTGGCTATAGCACTGACATCTGTCTCATCTAAACTTTAGTGCAATCAACCATTTAGCTAGACACGGTCTTGTTTGAGGTCTCCCTAAGCTTAAATTTGAAAAGGACATGTTCTGCTTGGGCAATGGGAAAAGCAGAAGAAAACCCAAACCTAAATCTGAAGACACCAACCAAGAAAAACTCTATCTTTTGCACATGGATCTTTGTGGACCAATGCGTGTCGCAAGTGTTAATGGAAAGAAGTACATCCTCGTCATTGTTGATGATTACTCTTCACATTTACATGGGTTAGGTGCTTAGGTCAAAAGAATGAAGCTCCAAATTCTAATCAGTTTCTCAAGATGATCCAAGTGCGGCTTAAAGTACCTGTCTGACGCATCAGAACAGATAATGGAACTGAATTTGTTAATCAAACTTTGCGTGAATATTATGAGAAGGTTGGCATCTCTCATGAAACATCTGTTGCTCGCTCTCCACAGCAAAATGGTGTCATTGAAAGATGAAATCATACGCTAATTGAAGCTGCCCGCACAATGTTGATTTATGCAAAAGCTCCATTATTTTTATGGGCAGAAGCAGTTGCTACCGCATGTTACACCCAAAATCGTTCCATCGTACGTCTTCGTCACGGCAAAACACCATATGAGCTTTTACATGACAAACCTCCCGACTTATCATTTTTCCATGTATTTGGTGCACTTACTATTCGACAAATGTAGTGAGAACCTTGGGTAAAGCTACATCCAAAAGCTGAATATTGGGTTATTTTCATTGGCTATGCACCTAAAGGAAAGCATTTCGAATTTACAACTGACGTACCAGACGAATCATTGAAACAATTCATGTAGATTTTAATGAGCTGACTGCAATGGCTTCTGAACACAGCAGTTCAGGACCCGCACTTCATGATATGACTCCTGCAACAATAAGTTCAGGACTCGTGCCAAACCCTCCTCCTTCAACACCATTTATACCACCTTCAAGAAGTGATTAGGATCTTTTATTTCAACTGCTGTTTGATAAATTACTCACTCCTCCACCTAGTGTTGATTACCCAGCCCCTGAAGTCGTTGCTCTAATTCATAAAGTAGTAGCTCCAGTTCCTGCTGTATCAATCGGTTCACCTTCTTCAACAAATGTTGACCAAGATGCACCATCACCAAGTAACTCTTAAAAAACACCTGAAACTCAACCTCTCATCATTCCTAACGATGTTGAAGAAGACAATCATGATATTGAAGTTGCACATATGGGTAATGATCCGTACTTTGGTATCTCAATTCCAGAAGTTCCTTCTGATCAATCTTCATCATCGGATTTTATTCATATAATTGTACATCCCGATAACCAAATTTATTAAAATCACATTAGCAATGGACCTAAAAGGGGGGGGGGGAAAAATTTCCACACTTGAAAATATAATCGGTGAACTCGCTAGACCAGTTTCCATAAGGCTGCAATTACATGAGTGAGCTCTTTTCTATTACTACGATGCTTTTCTCACCGTTGTGAACAAAGACATATAAAGATGCTTTGACTCAATCTTGTGGATTGAAGCTATGAAGAAGAGCTCAATGAGTTCTTTTTTTTCATTTTTTTTTTCTTATGAATGCCTTGGAGTATGTTGGAGCTCGTACCCGACCAGATAAAGTTATAGGTATACTTGAAGTGGATCTACAAAGTGAAGATAGACGAAACTGGGAGCTTCTAAAGAATATAAGCTCGTTGTGCTCGTGGTTACAGTCAAGAAGAGGGAATTGATTTTGAAGAGTCTTTTGCTTCGGTTGTAAGATTAGAGGCTATAAGGATTTTTCTCGCGTTTGCGACTTACATGAACATGGTCGTCTACCGAATGGACATAAAGACTGTGTTTTTGAATGGTAATCTACGAGAAGAGGTTTATGTTAGCCAACCAAACAAGTTTGTGGATCTAGATAACCCCCATCACGTGTACAACCTGAAGAAAGCTCTTTATGGGTTGAAACAAGCTCCACGCGCGTGGTATAACATCTTGTCTTCGTTCCTGATATCCCAAGACTTCTCCAAAGGCTTAGTGCATCCTACTTTGTTCATCCGTGGGGAAGGCAAGGAATTACTATTGGTACAAATATATGTCGATGATATTATCTTTGCCGCATCTACACCTGAACTTTGTGACTTATTTGCTATAATCATGTGTTTAAAATTTAAGATGTCAATGATGGGCAAAATCTCATTTTTCTTAGGACTACAGATTTCTCAAAGTCCTAGAGGCATCTTTATTAACTAGTCAAAATACGCCCTTGAATCTTTAAAGAAATACGGTTTCGACTTTTGTGACCCAGTGGATACTCCCATGGTGGAGAAATCCAAACTGGATAAGGATAAAGAAGGGAAAGCCGTAGATCCGTCACACTATCGTGGCATGATTGGCACCCTCCTTTATCTCAAATCTAGTAGACCTGACCTATAATTTGCTATATGCATGTGTGCCCGGTATAAGGCTCAGCCTACCGAAAAGCAATTACATGCGGTCAAAAGGATCTTTTGGTATCTAAAAGGAACCGTTAATCGGGGACTATGGTATTCGAAGGATTCTTAAATTGCTCTAACAGCATTTGTAGATGCGGATCATGCTAGTTGTCAAGATACACGCCGTAGCACATCTGGTAGTATGTAGTTCTTGGGAGATAGACTTGTTAGCTGGTCATCAAAAAGGCAGAAAAGCGCTGCGATATCCAGTACGGAAGCTGAATATATTGCTTTGTCCGGTTGTTATGCTCAATTCCTTTGGATGAGATCACAGCTTACCGACTATGGCTTTGAATTCAACAAAATTCCAATGTACTGTGATAACAAAAGCGCTATTGCCTTCTGCTGCAACAACTTTCAACATTCCAGGTCGAAGCATATAGACATCAGATTTCACTTTATCAAGGAGCATGTTGAGAATGGGGTGATCGAACTTTATTTTGTCAATACGGAGTATCAGCTGGCGGACATCTTCACTAAACCCCTTGCAAGAGAAAGAATTGAGTTTCTGATCAACAAGCTGGGTATGCAAAGTTTTACGCCGGAGACTCTAAAACAATTGGCGGATGAAGTTGAAGAATAGTGGTGGTACCTATTCATATATCCTGTATAATATGTATATATTAAAAATCATAAAAACCAAAAAGATTTTTATTTTTAGAAAACTTTTATAAAATCAAAATACAAAAATATAAAATCTTTAAAACCAAAGAAAAAATTAAAAATGAGAAAAATATAAAAAGAGGTAATAATGGCATGTCTTCTGAAAATCGATAACATTTACGGTCTTAGAAATGTCATTCAATAATGATACGAGGCTGTAAATGAAGTTCGAGCAGAAGTTCCAAATGTTTTCAAAACATGCCAAATGGCTTGCTATTATTTCAGATAGCAACCCGGTCATCATCTTAAAGGCAAGTATTCCATCAAAAAGGAAACTTGACCTCTCAACGGGAATTTATTCTCGGGCATGGTCTACTTTATGACCATGCAAAGGCTTGTGATTACTTTGCATCACAACCCGTGCTTCCTATATTTCCATAAGTGTACGTGTCAGTGCGCTTATGTGATAAAATAAGAGAAATCTTATTTTGGTGTTTGTTCTTCATAATAAAAACATTGCTTCATCAGAAAATGCTTTTTCAAAGACATTTGACCTCTCAAACAACGACTACAGCTCTTTAAATAGAAAACGGGTCATTGTTTGAGGGGGAGAAAATGTCAAATATCTTCTTCATAATGAAAACGTGTTTAAAAGGAAAAAGGTTTTTAAACAATAACGGAATATCATTCTTTAAAGAAAGTTAATTAAGTTTAGCTTATGTGTGCCTTATATGTTATGTGTTTAAGCCTTTAGGGAGTAATTTTGCAAAAATTAAGTCTATAGGTATGATAGTATAAAAACATTAGGGACTCTTTGTGCTATTTGTTTAACTTATCTATGCCTTATAAAACTTAAATATGCAAAATGAAAAATGTTTATAACTACAGGGGTCAAATAAGTAAAAAAATAAAAATACCCTATGCCCCATCCCACCCTACTCGTTCCCTGTACACACAAACACACACTTAACATATTTTTCCTCCCACTCACTCCACAAACGATCGCCATTCTCCAAGCTTCCATTTCTAGTTGATCTCGTGCATTAAGGTATAAAAGAAATGTGTTCTCCACATCTTAAACAACTCACATCTCAAAAGAATTGAGATTTAACAATGATTTGATGTTGAAAACCCTAAAAATTGATTTAGGGTACCTCAAAATCAAAACTTTGTAAAACCTTAAATTGATTGAGGCGTTTAGTTTGTTTAGGTGTCATTAGCACTCATGGAAATCAGTTTTGTGTTTTGTTATCATATGAATTAGTTAGTATGCGTCAATTTGGGGGGTTTTGGGGTAGAAGGTTTATTGTTAGTGGGTTAAGCATGGGAAAGATTGTTTCATCAATAATGAATATGTTTGAGCATCTTAAGATGATATACATAGTATAACCTTGATGAAAAGTTCATGTTCTTGTTCGATTTGATTGTGAGTGACCTATTCGTTGTTGCTTATACACAGTGTCCATGTTTAAAAGTGCTTATAAATGTTACTAAAATAGTTAAACTAATATAAATGATTAACCTATGAACAAAAATCATGTTTGTGAAGTTATATGAGAAACCGATATGTCTTTTTTCTTTTTGGGAACCTATCTAGTCAATATCCTTGGGAACCGATCTAGTTATTTTCTTTAGGAACCGATCTAATCAAACCCTTTGGAACCGAATGAGTCAAAGTCCCATAAAGAACCGATCTAGTCAAGACACTTCAAGAACCGATCTAGTCAGTCCCTTAAGGAACCGATCTAGTCAAATCCCTTAAGGAACCGATCTAGTCAATCTTCTATAGGAACCGATCTAGTCAATCTTATGTGGGAACCGATCTAGTCAATTCCTTTTGGAACTGATCTAGTCAAATTCACTTGGAACCGATCTAGTGGAATTTTTGGAACCGATCTAGTCTAATTCCATTGGAACCGATCTAGTCTAATTCACTTGGAACCGATCTAGTCTATCTCATTCAGGACCCGATCTAGTAAAAGCTTTAAGGAACCAATCTAATCGATATAGACCAAAAACACTTAAGATCAAAATTCCAATTTGAAGGCAAGATTAAAACTTAACTTAGCAGGCTAATTAAATTGGTTAATTATGCTATCTAATTGAGTTAAAATAGGCTTAAAAACAAGGTAAAATCAAGGTTAACTAATAAACGACTTAGGATATCTAAATTTTCTACTAGTTAGAAAACCCACGATTCCTAAATTGTCATAGAAGTTGCCTTAATCCCTTAGGTAAATAAGTCTATCTAAGTTGCCATTCAGAGGAATATATCTTTACAAGTGTTAAAAGTCTTAAGGTCCTAAGTTGCAAATCATAATAAAGTGTTCACATAAAAGGTCTATATAGTTATATATAAACTTGGTTTTATGTAAAAACTGTATTGATTCTTTCTTAAGCAGAACCATGGACATCACCAGAGCTGAACAAATTGCATTGGATGACGCTTTAGTTGCTCCTGCCAACCGACTCAAGATTGGCAAAAGTGATTTTTGACTAAGCTCAGACCTTAAGTCCAAAGAAGCAACTCTTCAAGTGGTCTACGATGTTTTGAAACTCACTCCCTTCTACAAGGCATTCCAAATCACAACGGATGTTCCAGAAATTTACATGCAAGAGTTTTGGGCCACTGCTACAGTTCATCATCACTTAATTCGTTTCAATATGAACAACAAGAAACATATTGTGAATCTTGAGTACTTCAGAGAAATGCTTCAAATATGCCCTAAACTCCCTAATCAGCAATTTGAGGAACTACCCTTTGAAGAGGCAATTCTCACATTTCTAAGTGATCTTGGCCACAGTGGTGAGATTAACATGATCACCGATGTCAATGTTAACAAGTTGCATCAACCTTGGAGATCATTTGCTGCGGTTATCAACAAATGTCTGAGTGGAAAAAGTACCTGATATGACAGTCTTCGACTATCTCAAGCTTATATCCTCTAGGGCATGTACCATAAGAAGAACGTAGACTATGCCTACATTCTGTGGGAAGATTTCGTTTATCAAGTAGAGAACAAGAATGTCAAGAAGAGTAATGAGATGTACTACCCTCGCTTCACCAAAGTCATCCTCAACTTCTTTATGACTAAGGATAAATCAATTCCAAGACGGAATAGTGTAAATTGGCACTATGCCAGGGATGACTACATGTTTACCACGATAAAGGTTGTCTCCAGGCATGAGGATACACAACTGTATGGTGCTATTTTGCCTAATGAATTGACGAATGAAGACATCAGAAACTCCGAGTCCTACAAAGAGTACTATGCCATTGCTTCAGGAGCTGAACCTCCAAAGACAAAAGCAAGGGTCAAGAAGAAGCAAGTTGGATCTGACATGTCAAAGACTCCTCCAACTAAAGGTAAAAGACTCAAGACTTCTGCAAAGGCGACTAAAAGAAGAAGCAACCTGCAAAGACATCTAAAGCTCTAACAATGCTATCCGAGGTTGCTCTAACAGAAGCTGAACAAATAAAGCTATCAACAAAAAGAAGCCTAATACAAACTCACAGCTCTTACGCCAGTGGCTCAGGTGCAGATAAAGGAACTGGTAGTATACCAGGGGTTCCTGATGTACCGACTTATGAATCTGATGATGAGCAAATCCCTTGGAAGTCAAGTGAAGAAGACGATAATGATGAAGTGAATGTGAGTGAAGACAATTATGATGATATTGACAAAGATGATAAAGATGACGATGCTGATAATCAAGATGATGAAAATTCAGATGATGCAAATCAAGATGATAATGATGAGCAAACAGAGTCAGATAACAATGGTGATGACTTTGTTCACCCTAAGTTTTCCACTCATGATGATGAAGCAAGACAAGATGATGTAGTAAATGAAGAAGAAAGTGATGATGAAAGTAATGAAGACAGTGATAAAGAAGTTCAAGGTGCGTTTATTGAGGTAAAGGAAATGGATGAAGAGGCGACACATGAAGAGGATGAAGCGAATGAGTTATACAGGGACGTGAACGTTAATCTGGAGGGAAGAGACACTGAAATGACAGATGCTCCACTACCTAATGTTCAAGGAACTCAAGTAACAGAAGATACTCATGTGATAATCACCGCTCCGATCAATACTGAAGGTCAACAGCAGAGTTCTTCTGTGTCATCTGGCTTCATTTCTAACATGCTCAACCCCAGTCCAGATACAAGTGTTGACACAATATTTACTCTTAACACTGAGGCAACTTTGCTGGTAGATGTTTCGGTCACCACTACTGCTGAGCCACCTCTTTTGTCTGCAACAACTCTTCCACCCACTCCTCTCATCACACATCTGCAACAAACACCAGTACCCACACCAGCAACTGTTCCAAGCTCCTCACTACAAGATCTTACTAACTTTGGCTCTTTATTCGGGTTTGACCATAGACTAAAAACTTTGGAAATCGACTTCTCTGAGTTCAAGCAAACGAACCAATTTGCTAAAGCAATTTCTTCCATTCCCTGCATTATTGATGCATACCTTGCCAACAAGATGCATAAAGCCGTCAAAACTGTTATTCAGTTACAATCTGAAAGACTCAGAGATGAAGCCCAAGCTAAAAATGCAAACTTCCTTAACAAACTTGATGATAACATTAAGAAAATAATCAAGGATCAAGTCAAGGAACAAGTTAAAGCTCAAGTCTCCAAGATTTTGCCAAAAATTGAGAAAACAGTAAACGAACAACTCGAAGCTGAGGTTATGACTCGTTCATCCACTGAATCCAAGACATCTCTTGCTATAGCTGTCAACCTATCTGAATTAGAGCTGAAGAAGATTCTCATAGACAAGATGGAAAGCAATAAGTCTATAACAACCTGCAATTTTCATAAACATAAATATCCATCTAATAAGTTAGATGATGTGCAATCTATCAATTATATATGAACTCACCTTTTTCAGGGAAATTATTCGCTTTATTACATTACTTACTTTACCAATATCTCGATGTACAACATTTCTTGCTTAACTAAAGTTAATGGGCTCAGGCAACCTACATATGGCAATCCTATCTTCATATATGTCAAGTCAATATCATAATATCATTTTCACAAAGCACATTATTCCTATAATGTACCATTCGCAACGTTATATCAAAACGGGCTTTAAACCATTATCAGATGCTTCTAAACCCTAATTC